>BQNB010053312.1:3311-40072 GCA_026074375.1 Tanacetum coccineum | reverse complement strand
TTAGCAATTCGATGTTCCCCGGGTGGCCGCGGCAACGCGTCTTCTCCAAAATGTTTGGGTTCCTCGTTGGTAACCCAAAGACAATTTCGTCTTGCCAATGTCGATTCAGGATTTTCCACTTGTGCTTGTCTTTTAAAAAAAGTCAAGCGCTCTTGTGCTTAAAATCTGATCCCATGTGTGTTTCATACAATATTTTGACCCTCGTCATCCAATATTCATCGTTCTCCCCACTCATAACAAGCGTTTCTTGCACTAACGAATTAAACTTTTGGACATCTCGATTCATTGGAATCCACTTTCCCGTCGACATGTTCTTGGTATGAGTCGGGTAGTTGTCTCTCTTGGCTTCTTTATTGTATACGTCCATTTTATACCAAAATGTATCATTTTTTTGATCTGAACATGTTTTTAGATCCTCAGATATTTGAATGAAACTTTTTGCCAAAAGCAACTCCTCGCCTTGGATCCACAAATTTCGAACTCGGGTCCGTTCGACTTGCGGTTCCTTTTCTTTGTTTTTCTTCGACATTTTCTTCAAACGGGCTCCTTTTGTTTATTTTGATGTCGGGGTCAGGACCGCATCGTCTTCGTCTTCATCTTTGTCTTTGTCATGTCGGTGGAAAGATTGTTGGTCGGATTGTGGTTGGGAAGCAGTGGCTTGGTTTGGTTGTTTTTGTTGGTGTTGAGAAAATTGGTTATATTGCATTTGCATTTTTCATTAGTTAAATAGCATTTGTTCGTCGGGATTAGCAAATGGGTTTTGGAAGTTGGGATAGTAAGGCATCTGGTTGTATGGAGGTTGAGTGGAAGAGCCTGGATTGTTGGTCAGATTCGAAGACGAACCCGGAATTTGGTTGTTTGGGTCGTTTAGCATACCGGTAACCCATTGATTGTCGGGATTCATTTTTTTAAGAGAAAAATGAGAGAAGTAGAAAAATGTATGTTATAAAATATATTGTAAGTATGTGTGAAGTATGAAATAATAAAACGGTATTTATAAAATTTTTAAAGGGTAAAAATTAAATTTTTTTAGGTATTTAATACAAAAAAACGCTCCCTAGCCGTTACACAACGTATATAATTCAAACAAAATTTTTTTTCCCTACCGCAAGGGCTGGTCACTATGGCGCGAGAGTTACTAGCGCCAGCGCCAGTGTCCTGCACCGTAGACAAAGCTGGGTTGGTGCGATGGCGCCAAGCCATCAGATACCGAGTGCTCATAAGTTATAAATAGTAAACAATTTACGGAGTATACAACAAATTATTGTTGTGTAAACTTGTACCTAGGGCTGAGCATATAGCCCGTTCGATCGGACCGGACCGAAAAACCGGACCGAATCGGACCGGACCGAACGTATTTCGGTCCGGTCCGCGATCCGGTGTTTTGGACCAATTCGGTCTTCGGTCCAGTCCTACCAAAAACCCGAGATTATGCCTTATAAGACCGGACCGGACCAGACCGACCCGGACCGGACCGTACCATTTTGGTCCGGTCCTCGGTCCGGCTTTTTAGACTATTTCGGTCTCGGTCAGGTCCGGTCTAAGCCGGTCCGGTCCGGTTTTAGACCGTTGCTAACCCCTACTTGTACCTACGCTTGCATATATTTATTTATATTATATGGCTTTAAATATAGTGCTTACTTATTTTTTTATAACAGTTATTGATTTTGAAAGTATAATATGCTAATGTAATTCAAGAACATATAGTGTCCTTTTTAGTAATTTTACGAGTTATTTTAATTATTGCCAAACACTCAAACAACTGATTATCTGATTATTGCGATATCAGACAACATAATCAAAGCCAAACACCATATATCAAAATCACGTTTTGTAACGTTGATTATATATTTATGCGATATCAAAAATGCTTAATCTATTTTATATAAGCAATTCTCAAACACCCCCTTAGTCGTTCAAAGTAGCTTATATTAAAAGGTATTTTTAAAAAGTGCTTACCCAAAACTCAAAATTTTATTGTTTTTCTATTTATCTAGACTACCATATAAAGCACATATTTTTAAAAAATTAATATACGATTGTGCTTAAAATACTCTGAAAGTCCCAAATAACACGTCTCCTAGGAAATATAACACTTATCTTTAAACAAATAACACAAGTAATAACTTTTCAATCGTGTAATGCTTTATTGATATAATCAAAGTATTACAAAGTGCTATGGATCGCACTTGTTGAATGACAATGTAAGGTTACCCTTTGAACAAGTAAACTCAAAAACATATCGAGTTTACAAGCAAACTTGTATAGTCGCGCTGATAGGATCAGCTAACTAATGTGTAAGTTCGACAAAGGAGTAAATGTTTATAATAGCGACAACAATAAAAGCGATAGCATTTACTCCTTACAACATTCCATATTTATAGTGATACGAGGTAGCTTCCTTAGTGGAGGTAGTTGGGATGTGTCAAGAATCCTGTGGTGAACTACGTCTGCATTAAATGCACGTCCATTCCTGGAAACATCTCACCCATACATTAGTGAACAGTTCTGCCAATTGTTTACTACTTTTACCAACTTCGTACTTAGCCACAGGCTTTAATTCAAGGACACTTTGTCCTGCCATTTTGATTTATTGAATTATCCCGCCTAAAACACACTTACAAATAATCAGAAGCTCAGCTTGTTCTTCTTCAAAGGGTAATAGGATTTCAGGGTATTGCCACCCCTGACTCTCCTTAGAACCATCAGCGTATTCCACCTACATATCAGCTGATATCCATCCCAGCTGACGAGTATGTCTTCAAGTAATCTTTGAATTCCTTTTCGATGTCTCTAACTTGAATACGTCTGAGGTTGCTCGCTGGGGCTTTGCACTCAGTGAGTCCTTCATTGCTCGATGATGTCCAATCAACGAGTATTCAACACTTAGCTTAATTTTTGTTTAAATCTAAGCAGAGATAATGGGTACTGAACTGGCCGAACAATCTCTCCCTATTTGAATATAAATTATGCTAAGTAAATAATTATTGTAAGTGAGTACACAACTTCTTCTTACACATAATTAATAGAGACATTATCAAAAGAAATTATTCATTCATTACATTATATTACATTTAGTCCATACCATCTAGATTCTTTTCAACAATTTCCCTCGCTTGTACAAAATTAGGCCTAGACTCAATTTCATAAATCAATTCATCATAAACCTGCTGAGCATATTTAGAGTCTATATTGATCAGATTCTGGATCCTAATTAGCTGAGGAGTACTTACCAAAGTGTACTCACTTTTTCTTTAAAAGACCAGATCAAAGTTTCCATTTTATAGGAAGATTCCAGCTTCAGGTTCTTTGATCACCATACCAGCCTTCCCAACCACACCTTCAGGTAAGGTTAGGTTCCTCTGCATACCATACACAACTATGCTTTCCTTGACAAATACATCATGAATAAGTTCAATCTTCCTCTTCCTTTTCTTGTCTGGTTTCTTCTCTGCTAAAGAAAATTTAAAGGTTGTTAGTTGCGATGAAGGGAGAAAACCAAGCTTACCAGCCCGAGTAGCTACCTACTGAAACTTGGCTTTTAAGTTCTTGAGAAGTTGATCATTTGACTTAGTCTGTGTTCTGGATGCCAAAGCATGCAACTTTAGCCATTCAGTGAAATCCAGCTTTTGAGCACAAATTTCTGTTAGATATTAGAAAAAGACTCGGTCACCCTATGTATTTTACTGTTCAATATAGCTCGTAGTTTAAATAGGTAAACGTATGACTTTTGGTATTGAACCGGGTACTAATACCCGGTGTATTGTAAAAACTATAAATACCTCTTCCAACTTTGGAAGAGGTAAGCAACTAGTCATTTTACACACACTCTTTAGTGTGTTTTCTAGTTTCTCTCTCAACTATTCTCTCTCTCTAACTTTCTCTCTCTAGATCTCTTTAGATCTATACATGTTTGTGTGAATTACGGGAACCTACAATTGGTATCAGAGCCATGGGGTGGATTCGTGATTGATTCATATGGTTAAATAAGCTCAAATTCGTGGCTTATTTTCGAAGAAAAAAAATCCACGGCTCATTTTTGATTTTGGCTTATTTGTTTGTTAATCTTGATCTTCTCTTGTTCTACACATCAAAGAGGCTAGGTTGTATCAATTTCGTGTGTTATACAAGCTCAAAGTTCGATTTATAAGCGTATTAAGGTTTGTGTTCTTCGTGGAGGTTTGCTTAGTATTTGATATTTTAGCTTTGTTTCGTGGTTAATAAGCATATTTGGGCTTATTTTAGCTAGATTCGAATGTGTGTTCTTGTTGGAGGTTTGAATATTAAATGTTATTCTTATCGGCGGTTTGACAAAAGATAGGGACAAGATCCGGATTTTTAGAAAAAGGTAGCCGGCGAGTTGACCAGGTCAAAGGCGATTTGCTTATACCGGCGGGTTGCTTATACCGGCGGGTTGCTTATACCGGCGAGTTGCTTATCACGGCGGTTTGATTATTTCATCGATCCAGCGAGTTGCCGTATTTCACCAGCGGCGGTTTGGTCGCTATAGGTAGCGGTTTGATTATTTTATTAAGCCGGCGAGTTAGCAAAAATATAAGAGGCGGTTTGCTTGATTTATTTGGCAGCGGTTTGGTGACAGTTTGAATTTTTTTTCAGGCGGCTGTTTGCAATCATCCTAGGCAGCGCTAAAAAAAAAAATTTAATTAATTTTTTCTATAGCCTTTTTAGCCCATTTTTACACCAAATTTAAATTTTGGTAATAGGGAAAAATTTTGTTAAAAAAATTCAAATTATTTTTGGCGGGAAAAATTAAGAAAAAAAATTAATTTTTCAATAGCTTTTTTAGCTAATTTTTACACAAAATTTAAATTTTGGTAATAGGGTAAATTTTGTGTTTTGGTCAAAATTCAAATATTTTAGGGCCAAATAACAAACCGTCAACCTAAACAGGACTTAAACTGCATTAATCAAACAACAAACCTACCTTAACATCAAACGATTATTCATTCACGGTTTTCTATTGATTTTGTAAAATCCCGTTAATCTTTTATCGGTTTTAATCATAGACTTGTAAAATCCCGTGAACGTTAATTGCATTTAAAACCACAACATCAATCACATTATCTACTTAAGATCCTTAATTTTATTTCACACATCGAATTTCAATGGAATCTTCTAATTCTAATTCAAAAGAGAGAGAGCTTCAACTGACGCAACGGCTCGCAAAACAAAGGCACTCCAACTGCATGACATGGTTTGAACAACTCGAGACACATCTTCATGATCTCTATCTCCTTAATTCGCCTTATGCTGTTGATGCATTTAAACCAGCATTTCGCTCATTCTTTGGTGAAGAGCATCAGACTTTCAAATTGAAGATGTTTCATAATCTGGATCAGTTAAGGCTACAACTTGAAAGAGAGAATCTTCATGGGGTTAATGCAAAGACTTGTCTTCAAGCACTCAGAACACAGTTCAAGGAATTTCTTGCCTCAAAAGGGGTAAATGCAACGGATCTTCTGAATCAAGGTTGGCAACAAGACTTCGAAGACTTCACGCGCTGTGAACCTAGTGCGTACAGACGTGAGTTACTCGAGAACCTGGATACACTTGAAGCGGTCATTCATAGAGTTGTAAATACATATGGTGTATTACGCATGAAAGAAAATGAACTTAATGCACTAAAGGAGAATGGAAGTCAGTTGCATGATGAAATACTTCATGAGCATCAAATTAAGTCAAGTGTCAAGATATTCAGATCAATCCAGTTCAAGCAATGGATGACAGCTTGATTGTATCAAAAGGCAGTTTGATAGAGCCTGAAAACAACAATGCATTCAGCAAATCAGAGATTGAAACTCAGATGCAAAGGCAAGAGGAAAAGGTCAATATGCGTGAAGCAGTTGATGCTGGGTTGGTTGTCACAGAAAGCAGTGGGACAAAGCCCGACAAGCAGGATACAAGTAGCAGTTCAGGGAATTATACCACACAAGCTGTGGATGCAGATATCGGACCAGTAAATGACGAAGAGCCATTTGCTGAGGTACAATTGACTGCTCTACATAATATCCTTGCTAATGAACAACAGCATACTGAGCAATCTGAACCCAGTTATGACACACATCTGTTGGAAACTATTGATAGCAATACCACTCCTACTTCAACAAATATGTGTCATAGGGGAGGAGAGATTGACCAGGATGCTTTGCTTAAAACTGAGCTTCTCAAAACGAAAGATATGGTTGATAAGGAAATTTACAATGAACTTTCAAAACGATTTTTACAACTGGAAAAACATTGTATTTCACTTGAAATACAAATTCAACAAAAGGAAGAAAGTTTTCAAAGTAACAAACCATGTAAGAATCAGGAATTTCCTGAATTTCGTGAATTTTTTGTGATTAATGATTTGAAAGCTCAGCTACTGGCCAGAACCACACTAATTTGCAACTTGAAGAAACAAATTAAAAGTGTGAAGGAAACAAGTAATGAAGCCAAAGTTAAAAATAACATCGATGTAATTGAAACTATTAACATCGAATTAGAACACAGTGTGGCTAAATTACTTGCAGCAAATGAGCAACTACATAAAGAAAATGAGCATTTGAAACAGACTTACAAAGAACTTTTTGATTCAATTAAAAAGACGAAAGTTCAGAATAAAGACAACAGTGAATCTTTAATTTCTCAAATTAATCAAAAGTCTGTCGAAAATGCTGATTTAAAAGCTCAGATTCAGGAAAAGGTTTTTGCAAATGTAGCATTAAAAAATGAATTAAGGAAGTTAAAAGGAAATAGCGTGGATACTAAGTTTGCCAAAGCATCAATCTTAGGGAAACCGCCTTTACAACCATCTACATTCATAGTGTTGACAACCGAATCGCGTTTTAAAGTCTGAATGACCTCAGAATTTCAAAACATGGTGAGATGCCTCCCACTTGATAAGAAAAATGTTTGTAAAACCAGTCACTACCTCATTATTTGCCCTAAAGTTCAAGAATGATTGCTTGCAAAACCTCATCACGTGATTCGCCCATAACCTGCTTATCTAACGAATAAGTCAAGAAGAATCTTATTGTTTCTAATGATATGTGCGCTCCTAATCACTATCTAGAGGAAGCAAGAAAACAAGACAACAAGAAATAAATAGGTCATTCAAAACCTAGTGGTGAATGCCTTCTGTTAGATTTATAAAACACTGCTAATGATAGTACTTCCAAACCCAAAAGAGAATTATAATCAAACATCTAGGACTTTTCCGACATCGTAAAGCCTTCGTAACAATTATGGTTGTGCCCAAAGCAGATCACTCTAGGAATTATAGTTCTTTTTTAGATTCCAAACATTTCTTTTGTTCTACATGTCATAAACGTGTCTTTAATGCAACTCATGATTCTTGTATAACAAAACTCCTGAATGAAGTGGAATCACAGTAAGGTAAACTCAAACCTCCATAAATACTAAAATAGTATCACCCGAAGAAATAGAAGAGACATACATCACGAAACCTGATAGGCAGATCTTTTTAGGACATATATTTTCTCCCAAAAAGACTTTCGCTATGTATGAGAAAACATCTCCTAGATCTTGTCTTAGGTGGAAACCCACGGGTAAAATTTTCACAGCTGTTGGTCTAAAGTGGATTCCTAAAGGAAAGTTATTCGACTCTTGCACGAGCAAAGTTGACAGTGAGCCTCCAAATGGTTCAAATGATGATATCACTAACCCATATGAATGCGATCAAACCCTTAATGTCAGTGCATGTACTCTTAACTTAAGTGCATGTACGTCTTCTAATCCTATAAAGGAAAGACTCAGAGTTTGGTTGCCAAAAAGACTGATATCTCATATGCCAAGGGTTCAAGGGATTCTAATCTGATGCACATTAACAATGACGTTTTAACACTGCAGTTCAAGCCTCGGACCTCAATGTCATCAAAATGGCGTCTGCTGACAACACTTCAGGCCCCGCTCTTCAAAGAAAAGAAAGGTGTACGCTTCAGTGTGCATTATCTTTGGAAGAGGAGAAATCTTCTTGTTTAAGACCATTCTTATCAACAAGCTTCATGCTTTTCCATGCTCGTTCTGTCATCAAGTGGATCAACGTACCTTTGATTGTAGTCTTATTCACTTGTTCAATCAAAAATGGCAACCTCATATGCAATTTTTGAGGGGGAGAAGTGTGAATAAACTACATGTTGATTGATGTTTTAGAAATGGTCATATGGCTCCTGTGCAACTCAGTACAGGACCCGCTCCTACTTTTCTGACGCCTGGACAAATAAGTTCAGGGCTCGTTCCAAATTCGGTTCCTGCAGCACCTTATGTACCCCCCACAAATAAAGAACTGGAGATTTTATTCCAACCAATGTTTGATGAATACATGGAACCTCCTCGTGTTGAAAGACCGGTCTCTCCTGCTCCAGCAGTTTTAGTTCCAGTCAATTCAGCCGGTACACCTTCATCTACTACCATTGATCAAGATGCACCTTCTCCAAGTCATTCACCGTCATCTTCGGCATTCCAATCTCCAAGTTTACATAAAGGCGTTGCAGCTGATTCTACTCTCATGGAAGACAATCCCTTTGCTCCTGTTGACAATCATCCCTTCATAAACGTATTTGCTCCGGAACCTAGTTCTGAAGCATCATCATCCGGGGATCTTAGTTCAGCAGAATCTCCTTATGTCTCGAGGATCTTAGTTCAACAGAATCCCTTCATAAACGTATTTGCTCCTGTCTCTCAAACACTTCATCATCTCAGGAAATGGAGCAAGGATCACCCGCTGGATAATATTATTGGCAATCCCTCTCGGCCGGTATCCACCAGAAAACAACTGGCAACCGATGCCTTATGGTGCTTGTATAACTCTGTACTGTCAAAAGTCGAACCAAAGAACTTCAAATCTGCAATTACTGAAGATTGCTGGTTTCAAGCCATGCAAGATGAGATTCACGAATTTGATCGACTTCAATTGGGAATTTAGAACCATCAAACAAGACTGTGTCATGATTATTGCTCCTAGTGGATTTACAAAGTTTAAACTTATGAAGTAACGGTGATGTTCTTAAGAACCAAGGCTAGTTTAGATGGTATAAGGGATATCGACAAGAGGAGGGCATTGATTTTGAGGAATCATTTACACCGGTTGCACGTATCGAGGCTATTCATATCTTCATCGCCAATGCCGCTAGTAAAAACATGGCCATCTATCAAATGGATGTAAAGACAACATTTCTGAATGGAGAATTGAAGGAATCTAGTCTATGTCTTATCAAGCCAAGTGTTTCGTTGATCCTGTGACCCAATACCGACACATTTAATCGTCTGAAGAAAGCTTTGTACGGGTTAAAGCAAGCCCCTCGGGCATGGTATGATACCTTGTCACGATTTCTTCTGGACAACAAATTTTCCAAGGGTGCAGTTGATCCGACACTATTCACTCGGAAAACAGGCAAACATATTCTTCTTGTTCAAATATATGTAGATGATATCATTTTTGCCTCGACCGACCCTAAAGCATGTGAAATATTTTCCTATGAGATGAGTTCTAAATTTCAAATGTCAAGCATGGGGCAAATGTATTTTCTTAAGCGTATTACAAGGTTTCTTCAAAATCCTGGAGGCAATTTTCATTCATCAATCAAAATTGCTCTTGAAGTATAAAGAAATTTGGAAGATTCGTGTGACCCTGATAGATACACCAGGTGGATCGACTCAAACTGGATGAGGACCCCTTAGGGATTCCAGTTGACCAGACTCGATTTTGTAGTATGGTCGGCTCCCTAATGTATCTCACTGCCAGCAGACCCGACCTTGTATTCGCTGTATGCATGTGTGCTAGGTATCAGGCTTCGCCTACCAAAAAGCACCTTGAAGCACTTAAAAAACTGGGTATTTTCGGAATCTTAGAAGAACCAATAATATGGGGTCTTTGTATCCTAAAGACACTGTTATGGCACTAACGGCCCATAGGGCCCCCAGAAATGCGGACCATGCAAGTTTGTCAGACCACACGAAGAAGTACGTCAGAAGTGCTTAGTTCCTTAGAGATAAAAAAATAAGTCAGCTGGTCATCAAAGAAACAGAAGAGCACTAAATACGATCTTAACTACAAAGGGCAACTCCACATTGCAATGGTCTGGATGCTGTGCTCAAATACTTTGCCTGGATCATAGCTCAACAGGACTGACGGCTTGCGCTCCAATAAAATTCCCGTTGTATTGTGCATCAATCCGCAGTGCCATTGCTCTAAGCTGCAATAATGCCACACTCTCGTCCCAAGCACATAGACATAAAATATACGACACCAATTTCATAAGACAAGCAGGTTGAGACACAATGCGTAGTTGAATTGGTACTTCGTGTCGGACGGATTATCAGCTCGTGGACATATTCACAAAAGCATTACCAAGAGATTAGTTCGAATTTCTACTCCCGCGACTTGGTATGAAGAGTATATCTCTAGAAACTCTTAAACGTATTCAGGAAGGAAAAGAGGAGTAAAATGTGGTCTTCCTATATCCTATGTAAATATGTACATATTCAAAACCAAAAAGAAAATACAAAAATATAAAACCTATAAAAACCATAAAAATCAGAAAATAGAAAATACCAAAAATAGTTTTTCAAGACATGTCTTCCGTTTATCGATAACATTTACGGACCTAGAAATGTCATTCAATAATGACACGGGTCTTTAAATGAATCTCGAACGGAAGTTCAAACTTTTCAAAACATATCTTTAATGCTGGCTGTATTTCCAGGACTGCAACCACCTCTTTCATCTGAGGAAAAGCGATGCTCGTCAAAAAGACAACGTTCCTAGGTCAATCTGTAAATTAATTCTTTCTCGGAGCATGGATTACTCTCCATATCCATGCATACATGGTTAATGAACACTTTTTACATGCAAACCTGGATTGTTTACAATAAATGTAACGTGTCAGAGCATTTATTTGTGAAAATATAGCAAATCTATTTTTTACGGTTACAAAAGTTGGTCTCTTTACAATGAATCAGTGTTTTTAGTAACCACAAAAAGATTTTCAAAGACAATTCGACCTCTCACACAATGACAACAGCTCTTTAAATAGAAAACAGGTCATTATTTGAGGAGGAGAAAGTGTTAGAAAATAATCTTTTAAACAGTCTTTCAAAATAAGTCACGGAATAAACGGATAATGTTTTTGATAATAACGGATAACAATTTAAAGGGAAGTTAATTTATATTAACTACAAGGGCTTTAGATGTCATTTATTTCAAACTTTAGGGACTTATTTGCAATTTAAGACTTAGTGAATTCAGGCTTTAAACTACATACGACTAATATTGCCAACACCTAATATAGTTTGTAAAAAGACTTAGGAATGTTTGGAAATTCTTTCATAGTTTTAAAAGTCTTGAAGTTGATTCTCACATAATAGATTTAAGCTTATTAATTCTTCGAACACGATCTCAAGTATGGGTGCATATAAGGTTTTGCTGATTCTGAGGTATCGAAACCAGCAAAGGGGGAGGGGTAGATACACTAAAAGGTACACCAAGTACACGTGATAGAGTCCATAGCCTTCTTTAATTTTAGGCCATTCCGGAAACAAATGTCAACCGCAGAAAAATCATGTCTTTAACTTGTTTACTTTAGGTGTACTATTACTGTGTCTTCCCACAAGTGGAAGAGATACTTGTTATTTTTAGTATGCAAACATTTGAGATACCAAGGGGAAAGTGTTGGTAGAAGATTTATTCTAGCGTGAGAAGATTGTTTCTGATTCAATTAATGTTTCCTCGACCGGTCAACCACTAAGCTTATTATTAAAAAAGAGAGTAGAAATTGATAAAAGAGGTAGACATAGGTATGATGATACCTTTAGATAGTCAGTATCCTACAGGAAGAAATGTGGTTACATCTAAGACTACTAGTTTGACTTAGGTATCTTAATCATTTTCGCTATGTTAGAGGGAATACTTGTGACATCCAGGACTTTGACTAACATTGTGTTGCAATTTAAATCATCACTATCGTGTAAGGAGAAATGCGGACCATCCGGGACTTAATAACTTGATGTTACGATTTCGAATTAAATTGTGTACCTTCAGACATTTAGCTTACAATTAAGTCTTCTTAATGCGGCTGCAAAAATCTATGAATCTACTACAAGAAAGGAACATGCTTGGTTTCGAGAGGGGATAAAAGCTTAAGACACTTCCAAAAAAAGAGTATCGAGAACCGGCGCCTACAGATTGCTGACATGGACTGAATGACTGTGTCATTTTCGGTTTGAACATTTTTAGGTCATGTCTCATACATAATCTTGTGAATATATTATTATGTAGTGTATCTTTAGGTGTTAAGTGTCCAATGTATAATATTTTTTCATGAGTCTTTTCGAAAAACGCAAATCTTTTCAAAATTGATAATACCTGACACTCACACATACCCTCATAGTTTGAGGGGGAGCATTAATGTGTTCCCTAATCGGCTTGTGCATAATCAGCACATTTTTCTCCCAGTTTTCTAACATATTTAAATCATTTGATATCCAAAATATCAAAGGGTTTAAAATTTTTGATAAGGGGAGAAAATGTGATTAAAATATGAAAACATAGAAAAATGTGATTTTATAGACTCATGTGTGTACTCCATCCTACATGTGCTAAACACTTTCGAATATCGATGCACAGGTTGATGGGGATCGTTTTTGAAAAGTAAAACAATTGAGGTACAAAAAGCTTTGATATTTATATCACAAGTACCTTGATTAAGGTTTTCAAATGGTTTTATGATGGCAATTGTGGAAATACTAAAGACCGACCCTGTAATTATTCTATCGGAGTTATAAGGATGGTAAGGTTAGGTAATCGTTCCTACGATCCCGCCAGAGCCGGAGGGATCTACCCAGGGACAGTTCACTAGTTAGTGTAGAAGTCCTTAGGTATGATTAAAAAGGAGTAATGTGAGAATAAGGGAATAGTGCGGACTGAGATGAAGCTAGTACTGGAACATACCCAACAAGGTACTAGTAATGAAGTCTCGGTAAGCACTAAAGGGGTTGAAGAATGAAAAAGAAATGTTAAGATAAAGGGTGAAAAGAAAGCAGCCCTCCTTAAAGATTAGGCAGAAACCGGGTCACTACATATGCTATCAGAATCACATGGTTAATTGCAGACATTGAAGACAAGTTTCATGGACCCAGTGATACGCTGCACAACCCTCCCTAGCCACTCAAGATCCCTCAAAGGATTCTTGTTTCATTTCTCACGGAGATCAATACATTTCTATCGTCTCTCTCACTCCGAGTTAGATGATATTGAAAAGGTGGCAATCCGCTCTAGCCTCCGACTACTAAAACCAAAAGTGCACTATTGAGTCTAGATCCATGAGATCATCTATAAATCTCGTTAGGAAACTAATATAAACTATGCTTGTTCATCACACACTGTGATAACAAGTAAGATCCTAAGAGTCCTACGCATTATCCTCGTGGTATTGCCAGAATATTCGAGTGATATGTAAGTACTCACAATGAAGATGGAAATCCTTCTAGTGCCAATATCAAACAATCTCTTGGTAGGTGACATGTGAGATCCATTATGGATCAAACTTGTGACAAATGGAAAGCAACGATGGTGCGATTCTTTATGAATCAAACTTGTTCCAGGAAGTGAATTGACGAATAGTTTTTGGAAAAACCTTTCGATGTGCTCAACGATTGATTTTCAAGCACATTGACTGTGTATATCTTTCAAACCAAATGTGTTTCTGATGAAATTTGACTTTATGATATAAAACCGTCGATGTGTCACAAAAACTCCTTTCTGAGTGACACACGATTGACTTTCAAATCAATTTTTCATTAATCAGTGGGTTTTTAATTCACTGGTTCACTCACTCCGTGTTTTGTCTACTTTGAGACGCTCTAGTTTGAGAAGACGCTAGCACAGCTGCGAAACCCTATCAAGGAATACATCTTTCTTCGGAATTCTACCTGATCACAGGCAGTATTTATACTGATTAACGGGGAACCGTGGTTCTTGCAACCTTATTCAACGAAAGTGAACAAAGACACTCTCGTTCGTTTATTACTAACATATACTTGCAGGAATCCTCGACGGTAGCAGCTGGTAGCAAGAGACATGTCAATTCACAACCCCATGCTCACACTTCAAACTCATTATCAAAGACATGATGATAGCTGAAAGACCTACAACACAGCTTCCGCAACTCTGATGCCTGTTATTAAAGATCTAGAAAACGTATGAGCCATCGGCGGGTCCGAAGGACACAACATCACAAGAAAGGCAAAATACCACAACAAGGAGATTAAAAGATTTACTGTAGATGATGCATCTCGCAAAGAAAGCTTCAAAGATCACACAAGTCTATAGGACAAATCTCAAGAGATCACTACATGCAGTACAACGACAATCTGAAGAAACAAAAGTCTAATGAGCTAGAGTCAAAGATCAACTCATTAGATTGCTAGGATTCAATTTGTATTTCTGGGGTGACCTCCTTAGGGGAAAGATTGTTAAGGATTGATAAAATCCATGTAAATAGACTCGGTCACCCATGTAATAACTAGCATAGTTAGCTCGTAGCTTCTCAATATTAATCGTCTAATTACCGTATGAACTTAGGTGTTGGGCCGGTCTATACCCACATGTTAGCCTATTCCAAGCCCACTTAGGGGCACTAAACACCTTTGTATATATACCCCCTTTCCATCCATGGGAAGGGGTTGGTTGTTCATTTATCAAACAGCCAACACAAATAAGTGTAAGTTTTCCTCTTACTAGAACACATTTTTCTCTCTCTACCAAAGTCGGCCACCCCTAGATCAATATGTGTTATAGAAATCCAATTACTAAACAAATATCACTAGCCAGCACCAATGACGCAGTTAAGACTGCTCATTAGTGTTTCTGCAAGCTAACTCCAAGAATAATGCTACTCTACTATTACCAAATGTTGATAGCCTGAGTGGAGCAGTGATCGACTCTTCTTTGCTAGTCAGTGTAACAGTTCATAATTAGACAATGGAGACCTAAAGCAAATTGATCCTGATGATTTAGAGGAGATAGACTTGAAGTGGCAGATGGCAATGCTGATAATGAGAGCAAGGAGATTTCTTAAGAAGACAGGAAAGAATCTAGGTGTCAATAGGACTGATACCATTGTCTTTGACAAGACCAAGGTGGAATGCTATAATTGCCATAAAAGAGGTCATTTTGCTAGGGAAAATGCATGGCGACCTTAAGAATCAAACGTAAAAACAAAGGAGACAACCAAGAAGGACTGTGCTCAAGTTGAGGAAACTATTTCAAAAGCATTAGTACCTCAGTGTATGATTTTGGGTATGAATGGAGTGAACCTTTAAGAATCAAGACAGTAAAAACAAGGAGACAACAAGAAGGATTGTGCCAGTTGAGGAAACTATTTCAAATGCTTTAGTATCTCAGTGTGATGGATTTGGGTATGATTGGAGTGACCAGGCTGAAGAAGGAACTACCAATTTTGCACTTATAGCCTATACTTCTTCAAGTTCTTCAAGCTCAGACACTAAGGTATCAACTTGTTCTAAAGCATGTTTAAAATCTTATGAAACTCTCAAAGAACATTATGATAAATTGACAAAAGATTTTAATAGTTACAATTAAATATAGGATGCTAAAAGCAGTTCCTAGAATTTGTAAAGGCTAACTAGATGTGTATAAAACGAATTGAGGCTATTTTTGAAGAGGGCCATAAAGAATTAAAACTGAATATTATGTGAGAGATAATGCACCTAACAGAGCTTAGAAAGAAATTTGAAGAAGCGAAAAGAAAGAGATTATATAAAACTTTTACATATAGAAAAGTTTGAAAATTCATCTAAGAATCTAAGCAAACTGTTAGATAGTCAAGTAAGTGATAAGTTTAAAACTGGTGTGGGTTATGATAGTCAAGTGTTTGATAGTCAGGTGAATGATAAGTACAAAACAGGTGAAGGGTATCATGTTGTTCCCCCTCCCTATACTAGGAACTTCATGCCCCCTAAACCTGATTTGGTACTTGCTGATAAGGATGAATATGTTTTTAGTGAGTCAGTAACTAGTGTACCTGCAGTTGCAACTAGTGAAGTTAAGACTAGTGAGTCAAAACCTAAGTCTGTTAGTGAACCACTTATTGAAGACTGGATATCTGACAGTGAGAATGAGAATGAAACTGAGTTTAAGTCTAAACAGAGAAAACCTAGTTTTGCTAAGGTAGAATTTGTTAAATCTAATGAGCATGTGAAATCACCTAGGGAGTCTGTTAAGAAGGTAGAGAACAATAAGCAAGCTAAATACCCTAGGAAAAATAGTCAAAGTCCTAGAGGTAACAAGAGAAACTAGAATAATTTGATGACTCAGAAATTAGGAAGTAATTTTGAGTTTAAAAATAAAGCTTGCTATGTATGTGGCAGTTTTAACCATTTGATCAAAGATTATGATTTCTATGAAAAGAAAATGACAGAAAAACCTATATGGAACAATGCTAGAAGGGTGAATCACCAAAATTCTCAAAGATTGACTTACCCTCATTCAAAAAGAAATTTTGTTCCAAGAGCAGTCTTAATGAAATCTGGCCTTAAAACAATTAATACTGCTTACCCAAGACCAACAGTGAACTGTGCAAGGCCATCATCAAATGTTTTCAATAGAGCACATTCACATGTTAGAAGTCCATTTAACAAGTTTACAACAGATAAGAATAGTAATTTCAATGAAAAAGTTAATACTGTTAGGGGGAACGTTACTACTATTGGGCCAAAAGCAATAGTAAGTGATAATAAGGGACATGAGGCTAATGTTGTTAAGACCTCAGCATGTTGGGTTTGCAGACCAAAACAAAAAGTTTTAGATCATGTCTCCAAACACAATGGTGCATTAATGAACTTTAAAAGATTTGACTATGTTGATGCACAAGGCAGATCCAAGTCTGTAATGGCTTGGGTCCCCAAGAGAGCCGGATTCTCTTACCTTTTGTGCAGGGCAATACACAGCTAGAATTGCAGGAAAAATGAGTCATTGACAGTGGAAGCTCTAGGCACATGACTGGAAACAAGTCCTACCTCTCAAATTATGAAGAAAATGATAGAGGATTTATTACCTTTGGAGGTAGTACCAAAGGAGGTAAAATCACTGATAAAGGTAAAATCAGGACAGGTAAATTGGATTTTGAAGATGTGTACTTTGCTAAGGAGCTTAAGTTTAACCTTTTTAGTGTCTCACAAATATGTGACAAGAAGAACAATGTTCTTTCTATAGACACTGAATGTGTTGTTTTGTGTCCTGACTTTAAGCTACTTGATGAAAATCAAGTCTTACTTAGAGTTCCCAGAAAGAACAACATGTACAATGTTGACTTAAAGAATGTTGTTCCTTCAAGAGGTCTAACTTGTCTCTTTGCAAAGGGTACATTAGATGAATCTAATCTTTGGCATAGGAGGCTTGTGCATATAAATTTCAAAACTATGAATAAACTTGTGAGGGGAAATCTTGTAAGAGGTTTACCTTCTGGAGTGGCGATGGACATGAAAGATGGCTAAAACTTGTTATCATTTACAATTTTATTGTTTCTAGATTTGGGACCTGCCTTTGTAAAAAACTCTGATTTATTTTGAAATGAATGATTAAATCAATCTTTTGAATATAAATCGTTCTTTTGGCGTCGTTTTTTTTTCTATGATTATGATTGTTGTATCCATGAAGTTAATACCCAAGTTAGCTTCAGCTGCATATTGTAAAAAGATCGGGGGAGTGTTACAGATTGGTATCAGCGCCATGGAATATAGAGAAAAAGGTCAAAAACCTTAACTATGACACATTTCTTTTCAGCCATCAAGTCCTTCGTGCCACTACACTCCAGAACCAAGTATATAAATACATATCTATTATTACTTATTACATAAATAAACTTATGATATTTTCGAGACGGGTGTTGTAACAAAAACCGATGTCTTCTCCCAACCGCTCTACTTCTGATATTGAGGATACTTTTTCCTTTATGAATATTCTTAACTATACTTCGGTCTCATCGGATTATTTCCCAGCTTCATCAGGAAGCAGTTCTTTTAACTCTTTGGAAAACTCTACAGATAATATGATCCCGCCAGTATTCTCATCTTTCTACAATAATCCTTGTTTGAAGGACGTACAAGCATTTTATGCTAAGGAATCACCTATTTCATCACCAGATTACTCTTAACTTCTCCAGCTATTTTGATCCATCTCGGTGATCTACCACCATCATTACTATTTGATCCTCGATATTTCTTTGTTCATGAGAACTATTTCACCTTAGACGCGAATATGTCTTTCCTCATTCTGCTTCCTCAACTACGTTTATCTTAATTCATTCTCAGAATCAAACTTGTGTAATTTGGTATCACAATCTTTCTGTTTCTACTTCTACCCCACCTCAAGTATTTGAAGTAGGGAAAAGTCATGATAAGATGTATCTGAAACATCATGAGAAACAAGTTGAAGATATCTTGAACTATTTAGATGAACTCCATCTTCACCGCATTGAGAGAAATGGTATGAAGAACGTACTAATGGTAACGAAACTAATGAACCGAACATTAGAGAGATCAGCACTCGGATTATTAGAACTTCAAATAGAAGCGGTTAGGGAACAAAAGGATTAGATTGCCTTTGCTCATTACAGGAATTTCCGGATCTTGAACAAATCATAAGAAATCCAAGCTCGTCACCAAACAAATCAGGAAGATCTTTAGGATGTCATCTACCGGATCAAAATCATCAAGCTATTTATAACTTTATCCTAGCCACGGGATGTGTGGTATAAATAAAAACGCTTGTCAAATCTTGACTATGTACAGTAAGAAGGCAAGTTATTTATAAAGGCAATCCCGTTTCGTATCTTATTGTTTCCAACTTATCGCTCTTTCATCATCATTTCCACCAATTGCATCATTATCTTCGTCTTCATGAATTTACCGTGACCCCTATAGTGCTTAAAATTCAAAAATAGCATTTCTCTTTAAGCCATTTTAAGCAATCACATATTTCTTTTAAATATTACCTTTCTAAAACTTGTGATGTCCATTCTTACTTACATGTTCTCTTAAGTTGATAGAATGCCTCCAACTAAGGACGTCAAATCTGAATACACAGCCATAAACTTTAGCTCTGGACATCCGAACAACTTAATTAATGATGGCATTTCCTAAGCTCTGGAAAGCACAAAGCTGCAATCAATAGTAAGTGCTAGTAATCCCAATAAGAACACCAGACAAACGGAACGCCATTACAGCAAGAAAAGGATAATCAAACGTATCACAAATGAAGTTTAAGGATAGAAGGAAACACCACCACAACAACAAACTTCCTAAACACAAACAACAATAACCACTTTCAACAATCGCAACAACTACCAAGCAACAGTCAACATAAAACAACCATAACAATGTTTACCACCAACAGCAGAATAGAAGACTAAGAAACTGTTAGGACTTATCCTGCCAACAAAGATACCATGGAAACCTCCTTTGTGTACAGATGCACCCTACATCACACAGGTGTTTGCACTGTCAAAAGTGTCGAATTTGCATAAGGTTGGGTCATTTGACCTGGAAGCAGAAGCAAAGGACACAGCCACAGGAGCACCTGCTATCAGTATCTGTTAACTTGTCATACCTGTGGTGAGAAAAGGCTTTACAAAAGTCAGTGCTCAAAAATTAGACTACAGTACTTTTCAAGTTTCTAAGAAAAATTATGTGATGGAATCCCTCATCATTCCAAAGAAAGAAAATTTGGCTTGATGACAAACTTAGCTTGTGGGAGGAATTTGTTAGAGATTATGGATCGAGGAAGTCAAGCAACTATAAGACGAAAGATGCATCTCTATAGTCAAAGTAAGTTGGAACTTCTTGAATTTACATGGAACGAGAAGATCAAATTGTGCTAATTATCCACATCTATTTTCCAAACATCAATGTATCTTTAAACTAAATCTCGCAGACATGTAGCATAAGTGTCAACTCCATTAAATTCATATGTAAAGTATTCCATGGAAATAATAAAGTTATGATTCCCGTTACATCTTGTTATCTTTTTTTTTGGATGGAAAAATGGATGAAATGTATTATGAAAATGGAAAAATGGAACAACCAACCCTCTCCAAGGCTAGGAGAGGGGATTATACAGCACCTATTATGGCTGGCCCATGGGCTCTAATGGGCTTCCCATGGGTCTTGGGCCGGATTAGATTACTAATCTAATTAAGACATAAACTACGAGCTAAGACTATTACAACTTGGAAGTGACCGACACTTTTCGTGTTTCTAACAAAATGACGTCTGTTCACATCAGTTCAGGCCTCGCTTTTCAAAAACAAAAGACGTCTGTTCACATCAGTTCAGGCCTCGCTCTTCAACGACATATGGCATCTTCTGACAACACTTCAGGCCCCGTTCCTCAAAGAAAAGAAAGGTGTACGCTTTAGTGCGCTTTATCTTTAAAAGAAGAGAAATTTTCTTATTTACGAGCAGTCTTATCAACAACTTCTATAAGTTCTCATGCTCGTTCAGTCAACAAGTGGATCAACGTACATTAGTTTGTATTTTAATTCACTTGTTCATTAAAAATGGCAACAACGTATGCAATTTTTAAGGGGGAGAAAAGTGAATAAAATAAGATCAATACGGTTTAACTCGGATAAGATATTTTCAATATAAATGTGCTCCCGTCCTCCAATGGTCATATGATCAATGGCTTCTGAACAATTCAGTTCAGGACCCGGGCCTCAACTAATGACTCCTGGATACATCAGTTCAGGACTCGTGCAAAATCGAGTTTCTCCAACACCTTATGTTCCACCATCTAAGAAAGACTATGAGATCCTGTTTCAACAATTATTTGATGAGTACTTCAATCCTCCACCACATACTGTTTCTCTAGATCTGGTAGCTGTTGTTGCTCAAGAGTTGTTGATCCAGCCGGTTCACCTTCATCAACTACTATTGATCAAGATGTACCATCTGCTAGTACTTCACTAACAAATCAGGAAATTCAATCTCAAGTCACTCATCAAGGTGTTGAAGAACAAATTCATAGACATCAAAATGCACAATTTGATAAGGCACCCCTCTATAATAATCTTTCTTCAGACCCGAGTTCTGAAGAAACAACTTTATAAGGGGTCATTCCATCAAATTTGCATCATTTTAACCAATCGTTTGATACTCTCACTAAGTTGAAAAAGAAACACCCATTGGAGAATGTTATTGGCGGTCCTTCTCGACCGGTTTCGACAAGAAGTCAACTACAAGAACATGTCATTTGGTGCTACTTTGACGCAAATGACAATCCGATTCCATTAGGTGGGAAACGGTCTGGTTGAGATCTGCTATCTCAAAGGAAGAATAATGGTGGTAATTCTTCATGTATCCTATGTACATATTTAAAACCAAAAAGAAAATACAAAAATATAAAACCTACAAAAACCATAAAAATCAAAAAATAGAAAATACCAAAAATATTTTTCAAGACATGTCTTCTGAAAATCGATAATATTTACGGACCTAGAAATGTCATTCAATAATGACACGGGTCTTTAAATACAGTTCGAGCAGAAGTTCAAACTTTTCAAAACATGTCTTCATGGCTTGCAGTTATTTCAGACTGCAACCCGCTTTTCAGACTGAGGAAAGCATGTCGTCAAAAAGACAGTTGTTCCTGACAACGGGTAATTAATTTTTCCCGGGCATGGATTACTTCATATCCATGCATCATGGGTTATGAATACTTTGTACATAACCCTGGATTGTTTACAATAAGTGTACGTGTCAGTGCATTTATTTGTCAAAATAAGAGAAATCTTATTTTTATTGGTAAAAAGTTGTCTTTACAATGAATCAGTGTTTTTAGTAATCACAAAAAGGTTTTCAAAGACAATTCGACCACTCACACAATGACAACAACTCTTTAAATAGAAAACGGGTCATTATTTGAGGGGGAGAAAGTGTCATATAATAATCTTTTAAAACGGTCTTTCAAATAAGTCACGGAATAAACGGATAAAGTTTTTGATAATGACGGATAACAATTTAAAGGGGAGTTAATTTATATTAACTACAAGGGCTTTAGATGTCATTTATTTCAATCTTTAAGGACTTATTTACAATTTAAGACTTAGTGAATTCAGGCTTTAAACTACATACGACTAGTATTGCCAACACCTCATAGTTTGCAAAAAGACTTAGGAATGTTTGCAAATTCTTTCATAGTTTTATAAGCCTTGAAGTTGATTCTCATGGAATATATTTAAGCTTATTAATTCTTCGAACACGATCTCAAGTATGTGTGCGTACAAGGTTTTGCTGATTCCGAGGTATCAAAACCAGCAAGGGGGAAGGAGTAGATACACTGAAAGGTACAAAAAGTACACGTGATAGAGTCCATAGCCTTCTTTAATTTTAGGCCATTCCGAGAACACAAATTTATAACCGCAAAGAAAATCAGTGTCTTAACTTGTTACTTTTTGGTGCACTATTTCTTCCACATGGGGGAAGAGATATCTTGTTATTTTTAGTATGCATCATTTGTGATACCAAGGGGAAAGTGTTGTTAGAATATTTATTCTAGCGTGAGAAGATTGTTTCTGATTCAATTAATGTTTCCTCGACCGGTCAACCACTAAGCTTATTATTAAAAAAGAGAGTATAAATATTTGATAAAAGAGGTACACTTAGGTATGATGATACCTTTAGATAGTCAGTATCTTGCAGGAAGTAATGTTTACATCCGAGACTTAGTTGACTTAGGTATTATCATTTCGGCTATGTAGAAGGAATAATTGTGACATTCGGGACTTAGCTAACCTTGGTGTTGCAATTTATATCATCATTATCGTGTAAGGAGAAATGCGAACATCCGATACTTAATTGACTTTGATGTTACGATTTCGAATTAATTGTGTACTTCAGACATTTGAGCTTTACACATCAAGTCTTCTTAATGCGGCTTGCAGGAAATCTATGAATCTACTCAAGAAAGGATTGCTGATTCGAGGGGAAGCTAAGACAACTTCCAAAAATTGAGTATCGAGACGGACTATAGATTGTTGACATAGACTGAATGACTGTGTCATTTTCGGTTTGAACATTTTAGGTCATATCTCATACATAATCTTGTGAATATATTATTATGTAGTGTATCTTTAGGTGTTAAGTGTCAATGTATAAATTTTTTCATGAGTTTTTCATTAAACTCAAAATCTTTCAAAATTATTATACTTGATACTCACACATACCCTCATAGTTTGAGGGGGAGCATTAATGTGTTCCCTAATCGGCTTGTGCATAATCGGCATATTTTTTTCCCAGTTTTCTAACATGTTTGAATCATTTGATATCCAAAATATCAAAGGGTTTGAAATTTTTGATAAGGAGAGAAAATGTGATTTTATGGACTCATGTGTGTACTCCATCCTACATGTGCTAAAAACTTTCGAATATCGATGCACGTGTTGAGGGGGAGCATTTCTGAAAATTCAAAAAAATCAAAGTACAAAAAGCTTTGATATTTATATCACAAGTACCTTGATTAAGGTTTTCAAATGGTGTTATGATGGCAATTGTGGAAATACCAAAGACCGACCCTGTAATTATTCTATCAGAGTTATAAGGATGGTAAGGTTAGGTAATCGTTTCCACGATCCCGCCAGAGCCAGAAGGATCTACCCAGGGACAATTCACTAGTAAGTGTAGAAGTCCTTATGTATGATTAAAAAGGAGTAATGTGAGAATAAGGGAATAGTGCGAACTGAGATGGAGCTAGTACTGGAACATACCCAACAAGGTACTAGTAATGAAGTCTCGGTAAGCACTGAAGGGGTTAAAGAATGAAAAAGAAATGTTAAGATAAAGGGTGAAAAGAAAGAAGCCCTCCTTAAATATTAGGCAGAAACCGGGTCACTACATATGCTGTCAGAATCACATGGTTGATTGCTGACATGAAGACAAGTATCATGGACCCAGTGATACGCTACACAACCCTCCCTAGCCACTCAAGATCCCTTAAAGGATTCTTGTTTCATTTCTCATAGAGATCAATACATTTTTATCGTCTCTCTTACTCCGAGTTAGATGATATTGAAAAGGTGGCAGTCTGCTCCAGCCTCTGACTACTAAAACCAAAAGTGCACTATAGAGTCTAGAGCCATGAGATCATCCATAAATCTCGCTAGGACACTAATACAAATTATGCTTGCTTATCACACACTGTGATAACAAGTAAGATCTTTAGAGTCCTACGCATTATCCTCGTGGTATTGCCAGAACATCCGAGTGATACGAAAGTACTCACAATGAAGATGGAAATCCTTCTAGAGCCAACATCTAACAAGCTCTTAGTAGGTGACATGTGAGATCCACTATGGATTAAACTTGTGACAAATGGAAAGCAACGATGGTGCGATTCTTTATGAATCAAACTTGTTCCAGGAAGTGAATTGACGAATAGTTTTTGAAAAATCTTTCGATGTGCTCAACAACTTATTTTCGAGCACATTAACTGTGTATATCTTTCAAAACAAATGTGTTTCTGATAAAATTTGATTCTGTGCTATAAAACACTCTTGATGTGTCATAATAATACTTTCTCAAGTGATACATCAATTGATTTTAAATCAATTTTTCTCATCAATCGGTACAACAGTAACTAACTGATTCACTCTTATCGTGCTGTCTGGTTTGAGACGTTCCGATAAAGAGAATCGACAAGTATGGTGATTCTGATGGTTGTTCATTAGATGATCCGATACTTATACTGGAAATCCTGTCAAGTAGATTCTTCTTAAGATGAATCTACCTGATCACAGGTCGGTCCTCATGGATCTAGAGGTTAATCCAACCAGACTCGGGCGGATGACAAAGCCATATTCGTCCATAAGCTTTATTGCTAACTATTTTATTACAGGTTTACGTAAAGATAGAGATGGAGATACCTCGTTCCAGTGGAGTCAATTCACAACCCCGTGCTCACACTTAATGTTACTAATCAAAGACATCATGATAAATGAAAGACCTACAACACAGCTTCCGCAACTCTGATGAGTATTATCATGATCCAGAAAAGTATGAGCATGCGGGTCCGAAGGTCACAACATCACAGGAAGGCAATACTCTACGACAAGGAGGATTAAAAGATTTACTGTAGATGATGATCTCAAAGAAAGCTCAAAGATCACACAAGTCTAAGGAACAAAGCTCAAAGATCACTACTTGCAGTACATAGACTAATCTTGAAGAATCAAGAGACTACGAGCCAGAGTCAAAGATCAATTCAAAGATAGCTAGGATTCAATTTGTATTTTCTGAGGTAACCTCCCTTAGGGGGAGATTGTTAGGATTATGAAAATCCGTGTAAAAGACTTGGTCACCCCGTGTAATGTCTAGCATAGGTTAGCTCGTAGCCTTAATATTAATCGTTTAATTATCGTATGATTTATGGTGTTGGGTCGGGTCTTTACCTACATGTTAGCCCACTCCATAGCCCACTTAGGGGCACAAAACTCATGTATTTATACCCCTTTCTAGCCATGGGAAGGGGTTGGTTGATTATTTTGATAACACACACACTAAAGGTGTTTTTCTCTCACTAGAACTTACTTTCTCTCTCTACAAAGTAGGCCAACCCCTAGATCATTAATTGTGTTATGATATCCAATATCCTACAAAGGGAGGAGGAGAGGTCGTGGATGGAATTTCATAGAGTGTTATAGATTTGTAAATATGGATTTGATAGGGTTTTTTCTTTTGATAAATATCTAAGAGGTATTCTTGTAGATCTAAGAGATGTTATTGTATACTCATAGATATGAGATCAGAAGTTTTCTTGGTATATGAGAGATTTTTTTTGATTGATTGCAGGTGGAGAGGAATACGGGTTTAATTGGTTTGGATTGAGATCCTCTCAAGTTAAGATCAACATGACCGATCATATTCTCTCATATACAAAATAACAAGTCCCTTATTCTGTAGGTCCTGATGTTTTAGTTGTGAGATAACATGATGGGTCATTTTGATCTCAACTTTAGAGGATCTCAATCCAATTGGTTTCTAAGAGAAAATATGATAGTAGTTACCAATAATACCCCTTTTAATTAATCACTGTTTTGATTTAGTTTAATCCTCTAATATCCACATGTCATGTTACTATAGGTGCCTATTGTTTTTCATTTTAAAATGTACACCACATGAACATAAATATATATATATATATATATATATATATATATATATATATATATATATATATATATATATATATAAGGTAGGGTTATAATGAAAAATATGTTATAATAAAAAAGGTAGAAAGAGATCTTGGCCATTGGATCAGATTTGACTAGATCAAAATTGGCGATGGCAGGATGGTAAATAAGGCAAACTTCAAGGACAATTTCATAACATATAACAAATACAACGATTCATTTCATCCCTGCCATTCTACCAAAACACTTTCTCTCTCTAAAATTCACACTTTCTCTTTCTAAAAATTCACACACATCTTATCGTATTTCTCTTTAATCGAACAAGCTACCGATCTATTCATAATCAACGAATAATCCTACTCATTTATTCATCATCAACAAACAAACGTACTGATTTGTTCATCATCAACGTACCTACCAGATCAAAAACGTAACCTGCCAGATCTTAGACCACATCGTAAGTATATTTTTGAATAATAATTTGTCAATGCATCGATTGTCGTGTTTTTATTAATCTAACTATGTTATATTATGAGTTTGATTCAAATATACATCATGTTTTCTTCTACATCTGAAACAAAATATTAAAAATTAGATAAAAAATTGTTTAAGAAATTTGCATACAAGGTGTATGATAAAATGTCTCAACTAGATTTTATAATCATGATAGACTAAATTTACGTTGTTATGCAGTTGTTTTGAATGATAATGCAGTAAGATATATGTTGATGTTCATAGGCAAGATTTAGGCTAAATGTGATTTTCCGTTTATGCGAAAAATCAATGTGTGCGCTTGATTCTGTTTGTAATGTACTACAAAATAAACAGTAATGCAGTAGGATATAAATATAATGCAGTAGATTATATTTGTAATGTATTTATAACTGTGATGCAGTTGTTTTGAATGCTAATGCAGTTGTATTTCATATTATGATGTGGTATAATAATGACTATAATGCAGTAGGTTTATAAGGTTGTTCATAGAGATTATTTCGTCTATGATGTGGTATAATAATGATTGTAATGCAGCAGGTTTATAAGTTTATGTGATATTATAGTAATGATGCAGTAGATTTCTAAGGTTATTCATAGAGATTATTTTAGTCTAAAATGTGGTAGAGTAATCATTGTAATGTGGTAGAGTAATGCCTGTAATGCAGTAGGTTTCTTCGAATGTTCATAGAAGTGATTTAGTCTAAAATGTGGCTTGCTGTTTTTTCAAAAATTGATTGTGTTTGTATTCTCTTATCTGTCATGTGGTATAATAATGCCTGTAATGCAGTAGGTTTCTAAAGTTGTTTATAGAGATGATTTAGTCTAAAATGTGGCTTGGCATTTTTTTTTTGAAATCAGTTATGTTTGTATGCACATGTCTGTCATGTTGTAGAATAATTCCTGTAATGCAGTAGGTTTATAAGTTTAAGTGATATTATAGTAATGATGCAGTAGGTTTCTAAGGTTTGTTCATAAAGGTGATTTAGTCTAAATTATGGCTTGACATTTTTATATAGATAATTTTGTCTATAATGTGGTATAATAATGATTGTGATGGAGTAGGCTTATAAGGTTGTTCATAGAGATTATTTCATTTGTGTTATGGTATAATAATGATGGTAATGCAGTAGGCTTCATCTATGATGTGGTATAATAATGACTGTAATGTAATAGGTTTATAAGTTTATGTGATATTATACTAATGATGTAGTAGGTTTCGTCTGTGATGTGGTATAATAATGACTGTAATGCAGTAGGTTTATAAGTTTATGTGATATTATAGTAATGATGCAGTAGGTTTCTAAGGTTGTTCATAGAGATTATTTTAGTCTAAAATTGGTAGAGTAATCCTTATGATGTGGTAGAGTAATGCCTGTAATGCAGTAGGTTTCTTTGGATGTTCATAGAAGTGATTTAGTCTAAATTGTGGCTTGTTGTGCTTTTCATAAATCAACTGTATTTGTATGCTCTTGTCTGTCATGTGGTATAATAATACCTGTAATGCACTAGGTTTCTAATTTTGTTCATAGAGATGATTTTGTCTAAAATGTGGCTTGACTGTTTTTTTCCGAAATCAGTTATGTTTGTATGCACATGTCTGTCATGTTGTAGAATACTTCATGTAATGTAGTAGGTTTCTGAAGTTGTTCATAGAGGTAATTTAGTCTAAATTATGGCTTGATGTTTTATATAGATAATTTCATATGTGATGTGGTATTTTAATTATTGTAATGCACTAGGTTTATAAGGCTGTTTATAGAGATTATTTCGTCTGTGATGTGGTATAATAATGACTGTAATGCAGTAGGTTTTGTCTGTGATGTGGTATAATAATGATTGTAATGCAATAGGTTTTTATGTTTATGTGATATTATAGTAATGATGCAGTAGCTTTCTAAGGTTTGTTCATAGAGGTGATTTAGTCTAAATTATGGCTTGATGTTTTTATATAGATAATTTCGTTTATGGTGGGTTATAATAATGATTATGATGCAGTAGGTTTATAAGGTTGTTCATAGAGATTATTTCATCTGTGATGTGGTATAATAATGACTGTAATGCAGTATGTTTTATCTGTGATGTGGTATATAAAATAACTGTAATGTAGTAGGTTTATAAATTTATGTGATATTATAGTAATGATGCAGTAGGTTTTGTCTGTGATAATGACTATAATGTAGTAGGTTTATAAGGTTATGTGATATTATATAATGATGCAATAGGTTTTAAGGTTGTTCATAGAGATTATTTTAGTCTAAAATGCGGCAGAGTAATCCTTGTGATGTGGTAAAGTAATGCCTGTAATGCAGTAGGTTTCTTTGGATGTTTATAGAAGTGATTCAGTCTAAAATGTGGCTTGCTGTTTTTTTAGAAATCGATTATGTTTGTATGCTCTTGTATGTCATGTGGTATAATAATGCATGTAATGCAGTATGTTTCTAATATTGTTCATAGAGATGATTTAGTCTAAAATGTGGCTTGATGTTTTTTTTCCAAAATCAGCTGTGTTTGTATGCACATGTCTGTCATGTTGTAGAATAATTCTTGTAATATAGTAGGTTTCTGAAGTTGTTTATAGAGGTGATTTAGTCTAAATTATGGCTTGATGTTTTTATATAGATAATTTCGTATGTGATGTGGTATTTTAATGACTGCAATGCAGTAGGTTTATAAGGTTGTTCATAGAGATAATTTCGTCTGTGATGTGGTATAATAATGATTGTGATGCAGTAGGTTTATAAAGTTGTTCATAGAGATTATTTCGTCTGTGATGTGGTATAATAATGACTGTAATGCAGTAGATTTTGTCTGTGATGTGGTATAATAATGACCGTAATGCAGTAGGTTTATAAATTTATGTGATATTATAGTAATGATGCAGTAGGTTTCATCCGTGATTTGGTATAATAATGACTGTAATGCAGTAGGTTTATAAGTTTATGTGATATTATAGTTATGATGCAGTAGATTTTAAGGTTGTTCATAGAGATTATTTTAGTCTAAAATGTGGTAGAGTAATCATTATGATGTGGTAGAGTAATGCTTGTAATGCAGTAGGTTTCTTCGGATGTTCATAGAAGTGATTTGGTCTAAAATGTGGTTTGCCATTTTTTTAGAAATTGATTGTGTTTGTATGCTCTTGTCTGTCATATGGTATAATTATGCATGTAATGCAATAGGTTTCTAATGTTGTTCATATAGATAATTTAGTCTAAAATGTGGCTTGATGTTTTTTTTTCAAAATCAGTTGTATTTGTATGCACATGTCTGTCATGTTGTAGAATAATTCCTGTAATGTAGTAGGTTTCTGAAGTTGTTCATAGAGGTGATTTAGTCTAAATTATGGCTTGATGTTTTTATATAGATAATTTCATATGTGATGTGGTATTTTAATGACTGTAATGCAATAGGTTTATAAGGTTGTTCATAGAGATTATTTCGTCTGTGATGTGGTATAATAATGACTGTAATGCAGTAGGTTTTGTCTGTGATTTGGTATAATAATGATTGTAATGCAGGAGGTTTATAAGTTTATGTGATATTATAGTAATGATGCAGTAGGTTTCTGAGGTTTGTTCACAAAGGTGATTTAGTCTAAATTATGACTTGACGTTTTTATATAGATAAATTTGTCTGTGATGTGATAGAATAATGATTGCGATGCAGTAGGTTTATAAGGTTCAAAGAGATTATTTCGTCTGTGATGTTGTATAATAATGACTATAATGCAGTAGGTTTCGTTTGTGATGTGGTATAATAATGATTGTAATGCGGTAGCTTAATACGTTTATGTGATATTATAGTAATGATGCAGTAGGTTTCATCTGTGATATGGTATAATAATGACTGTAATGCAGTAGTTTTATAAGTTTATGTGATAATATAGTAATGATGATGTAGGTTTCTAAGGTTGTTTATAGAGATTTTTTTATGGCATATGGAAACTTACAAGGGTTGTGGTATTTTTTAGGAAGAGTTAAAGAAAGAAGGCTCAAGTCAAAGAGGACAAATCCATCTGTTGTGAGCAAAGTACACGACAAATATGATTCATAAAAGGCGGAATTCTTGGCAGGTGCAAAGGCATATAACAAGCTGTAAACAGTAGATTCCAATCCTCAAACTCCAACTGATACACTCAAATTAAAAGAAAGAATGGTGCCAAGGATTATTGAACGAGTAACAAGGATTCTCGGATGATACTTGTGGATAATTATAAAACAATGTTTTATTACTACTGAATTACTTTTGAATGTGGGATGTACATAAAAACTTATGCTTGCATCACACAGTTATGTTTCACGGATTAATGACATTTATAATTGAATTACATTTGAATCCCTGATAGTACTTGAATGCTCTTTTAAAATATTTTCAACATTATAAATCTACTGCATCACAATGTATGTATCTACTGCATCACAATGTTACATTTATTACCAAACATCAATACAATAGTATCTTAGTGTTTTCGAATATACTTGGTATCTTTCTATTTTATGAACATTAGTTATTGCATTATGTTATTTGTTTAGTATGTTATGATGCAATAAAATTTTTATTTTGATGCAGTAACATATACATTTTGTTGTAAAAGTATTATTTTAATGCTGCAATATGATAACATTAGGAAACAACAAAATGTATAACATTGTGATGCAGTAAATTAACATTGCAATGCAGTAGAGTAACATAGTGATGCAGTAAAATAACATTGTGATTCAGTAGTATGATAACACTGTGATGTTTTAGTATGATGACATTCTGATGCAGATGCACTAGAACATATATTTTTATTTGTTTACAAAGGTAAAATAGATTAAATAAAATGAAAGTATTTACAAGGAAAAGACCAAGATAAGAACCAATTAGGACAATTCCCTAAAAAGTTCACAACTTGTCTAGAAATAAAAATCAGGACATGGACAATCCCATTCCAATACAACTTGCTGCTAATGACTACAAGAACTAATACCAAATAAAAACTATTATCCCAACTATTGATAACAAGTACTGGGATTTTATACTCGGCGAAGTCAAATATTAGTAAGAAAATTCCAAATAGACTAGTCATGTCCCAACAGCTCCAAATATCCTTCATTTCACCTCAATAAATCAGATGAACATCCTAAGAAAAATGGTATCATCATGACCTTAGTGAAAGCACCAATATAACCAACAATACAAACTAGAACATTAGCATATGCAGAATCATAAGCATATTTACAGGTCATCTTCAGACTAAAATACAAGTCATCTAATATAGATAGACTCCAAAGTAAACCTGCACAGAAACAAACGTTAGTAAGAAACCTGATATAAATTTTACTGCATTTTGCATTATTGTTTATTTCTATTGCATTATAGTTATATTATATTGCATCTCAGTTATATGTATAATATAAGACTGCAATGCAGTATGATATAATTGTAATGCAGTAGAATATAACTATAATGTAGTACAATGAAAGACTATAATGCAGTAGAATATAAAATAACAGTGATGTACTAGGAAATAATACCTTAAATGTTTTTGAGTTAAATGGTTGATTTCCATATAGACCATCTTGAATTTTAACCACATCACACACATAATAAGCCACACAAAACCATTTTTGGAAAACCGGCAAGTCACATTTAGCCTAAATCATCTCTATGAATAAAAAGTTACATCCTACTGTATTATAGTTCAAATTCAACCACATCACACACATAATAAGCCACACACATAAAACACACTACAAATATCCTAATTGAACTATATTTGCCACAAAACATAACCTACGGCATCACCGCATTACACTAGATGCATCATAAATTCAAACACATACACAAGCATCCACGAATACAAACACATTTTCAAATAGTCTACTTTTAACATACAACATCATTATACAAGACAACTAAAAACATAAGTCCAACATCAAGTTCATCTCACAAACATCCAAGAACACTCATACATTTAAGTATTATATTCTGCTGCGTTACATTCTGCTGCATTGCAGTATTATATTCTGCATTTCAGTTATTTAATATTCTACTGCATTTTAGTATTATATTCTGCTGCATTACAGTTATTATAAACTGTGTTGTGGTAAGAAATTAATAAAACACACACAACTATAATAATAAAAATATATAAATAAAACTGTACCAATAACGGATCGAGTTAACGAAACAATAGCATAAGCAACAAAAACAACAAATTGAATTTGAGTATTTGTTAGCCTTAATTTATCATGAATATAACATGCCTAAACATCATATTACAGTCAGTTGAAAACGGTAACACTAAATAAAAACCTACTGCATTTCAATTCGAATTCGAGTGCATCACACATACAACCAAGCAGACAATCACATTTACGCACATAATACAACCTACGCTTATACTACTTCATCCTTGCACGTGACAACTCAATATCTACTGCATCTCGGTTCAAATCCATCACACATACAACCGAGCATATTAACACACTTACATACATAACTAATGCGTCACAGTTCGAAACTAGTGCATCACAGTTATTAAAAATCATGTAGACATTTTATCAAAAACCTGGTGTGCAGGTGTCATATACATGTTTTTCATTTAGTTAATTTTTATCAAATACATACTGAATGAATGTATTAAATCAACTAAATACATAAACAATCAACAAAAACATATTAACTAATTACAATTAAATATTCGAATGAACATAAAGTAAACTAACAAAAAAAGTTAGAAAATAATAGATTAAGATGTTACTATTCGTTAGTGATAATAATTCGTTGATGCTTTTTCAATGATGATGAATACTCATTGTTGATTAATAAGTAAATCGACATCTTCTTTGATCGGTTGTTAACGATTAAATGGAGCAAAACTACGGTGGTTAATGGTGGTAGATAAGGTGGGGATTGGTAGTAGGATTGGTGATGAAAAATGATGGTGAACGGGGGTTGTCGATTGATGGAGAGAAGGTGGTGAGACGGTGGTGCGATGAAAGAGGTGCTGGAGAATCGAGAGAGAAAGTGGATGTTGGAATATGGTAGTTGGATACGCATGTTATATAATTAGAAATACGTGAGCCTATTGGGGGCACACACGTTAAGACACAAAGAGTACGTGTATTAAACACTTAATATATATTTACTTATTATTAAGGGTTTAATATGCTTCATGAAATATTTTAAATAACCGTTAGTTACCGTTATATTTTATAACTAACTTAAGGACTATTTAAATATGAACCTGAAGGACTAAAATTGACAAAACTCAAACTCTAAGGAGTGTTCCATTGTGGCCGGACCCTAGGGGGTTCTAGAATGGTTTTGGGATCAATTTTTATAATTAAGGAAAAAATATGGATTAAGGAGGTGTATTGTGATAAGGATTAAAATGGTTTCCTAGTTTATCTAGGACTAGGGTTTGGTGCCTATATAAACACCCATCCCTAGCCTCATTAATTATTCATTCACAACACAAACCATAAATCAATTGTTGCTCTCCCCTCTCTCCCTAAATCGACCAAAATCCCCACCTTAGGGATTTTCAGTTCTTCCTTTTTCCCCACTTTGATTTTCGGTAAAACCCTTTCAAGGGTTTTCGGTGATCTTTGTTCTCCTATTGATTCGACAACAATAAACCCATACTTAGGGTTTTCGGTGGCGATTAGTTCTTCTCAAGTCAACGATCGCAAAACATCAATTAGGGTTTTTCGATTTTAGGGTTTTTTCTTTAACTGAATTCGATGGAACCCTAATTAGGGTTTTAGATTTTCGGTGATTGCTACAAGGGTTGTTTGGCTTTTAGTTCAAGTAAATAAAGCATACACATCGGTGTTTGGAGCTCGTGAAGTTACGACTAGCATTGTTGCGTACTTGTTCGACGTGTTATGTGAGTAACCGTAGAGGTGGTAATTTAACCACTAATCTGTTTTCAAGATCAATTCTCGTTTATTGATTTAACTCAATAAACAAAAGGTTAGTATATTACTTGTTTAATTTGTGTGTTAATCTATATGCTAAAACTAGATCCACCCGTTGCGTACTCGTAGCTAATTGGTTACCTAGTTTGTTAAATCCCAATAGTGGCATCACGAGCCAACTCGTTTTGGCATTATGGGTTACACGTTTAGTTTTAATATTCACACCTAGTTTACACGCCTAATATTAAAACATATGCTTGATCTATTGCGTTAGTATTTTATTTTTCTTTTACTAGTAAAATATGACAAAGATTATGCAAATCCTTGCCATGATTAATAAAATATGGTAGATCTAGATCTTGAAAATTATTAATTGTTAATATAGGTTAAAAAGAAATCAAAATTAAACTGTTTATTTAGTAGATTTGTTTCCTTTTTGATTAATGATTATTTTGGAAAGTAAATCACACTGTATATCTAAAAGATCTTGATTTTTATTTATGGTAATAAAATCTTCTATTTTGGAAACTAGATCTTTAAAATATTTAGTCTGATGTTTGTTTCCTTTTTCCGGCCATAAGACCCACTCAATCACTTCTTATGATGAATGGGGCGATCTAGGCACATAGATGAAAACCTAGTGAGGATCTTATGGTTCTCCAATTGGGGAAGACTCGCAAGAGTACTCAGATTTTACATGTTTAATTGTTTACTAATGTCATCTTTAGTTTTAGTCTGTTTAAATGTGCTTATTTGTTTACTTGATTCCTTGTTACACGACTAAACAAATAAAATACGTACTAATACTTAAAGTGAAAGATGATGTAAATATGATCTAGTAGTTACACGCCTGAATAAGATGTTCAATGTGACCGGCTATTTGTTTCATGTAAAACTTGTTTTTTGAGAAAATTAACTAGACATTAAATTATGAAACCTGTTTTCTTGATTTAAAAACTGGACATTATTTATCTATGGGAAGTACGGCTCATCCACTAGAACAAAACTATAAGAGAATTTTAAGGCGGACATTCCTAAAGAATTCAGGTTTTTAATAAGCTTCGCGCTGACCTGTTTCTCCGCTTCTTTGTGCGTCGATTGGAGTTACCGAGAACCTAAATGATCACTACAACGTCGTATAAAAAGGTTTTTAATATTAAAAGTTAACAAAACGTTTTCTTAACTTGTGCTACAAAGATGTTTTGCATGCTTCTTTTTACATGATTTTGTCACATATTTTTTATAAAACTTATGTGTATACCCCTATGTGAAATTTTAAGTCTATGCCAACCAAACTAAGAACACGTTCATTTGGTTTGGCTTCTCTGGTCAGACCTCAGGGTCATTCCAACCCATGGCAAAAAATTTCTCTCTGGTCAAACCTCAGGTCAATTTTTGCAAGTTCTTTTTTGGTTGACTTAAATCGGGTTACCTGGTCAGACCTCGGACCCGAGGCATAAGATGAGACAAAACATGTACATGACATTACTATATGATTTACTAAAGTCATGTGTCCCATAAATCTAAGAGTTGCATTAACAATGCAATTAACGCTCGTCACTTACCTCTTGCCCCATTCTTTTATACGCTGGTCAGACCTCCGGTAATAAGTGGAAGGTCAAGTTGGATCTTAGTCTTATTAGTAATTAATTGGGTAGTTAATTCTTTTAAGAATTTAATTATCAAAAATACTAAAATTGAACTTTCTATGTTCTGATTAATTGTGTTATTGCAACATAATTCGTAAACAAAAGTTTGTTTTCTCATAGAAGACAAACATAGTCTCTTTTCCCTGTAAGAAGAGTGAGACTTACTCCTATCTCTTCTCATTGATTGACAAGAATAAGATAGAGTTATAATTGAATTTTTTATCAATTATATTTAAACTCACTTTTAATCTTTCATTACCCTTTTTCGGTTATGATATCTTTGAAAGATAAATTACTTTGTGTAACTAGAGTACATTTTGTCTATAGCTACCAAAATAATAACATCTTGCACTTGTCACGATGTATGAGTTTAAACTGCAACGAGTAAAGAAAATTGCTAGCAGGTCTTCTAGGTAGATTTTCTTGAACTCGATTCATTCCTTATAGTGTTATACACCCTTGTGGCTAGGCAGACGGATTAA
>BQNB010053311.1:15682-40072 GCA_026074375.1 Tanacetum coccineum | reverse complement strand
AAAAGAATTCCATTGAGATTCAAAAGGGTTTGCAAGCAAAAATAAAAATTCTTGAAAAAGATGTTCAAAGATGTCAAAAGCAAAGTGTTGATTTTGAATTAAAGCTATAACATGAAAAAGAAAAACATAAATAGGATTCAACTTCGAGAAATAAAAAAACAAATCCTCTTGATTACTCTTGGATTTCAAAGTTGGAGAAACTTGAGAATGAGAACGTGTCTTTGGATTTTAAAGTACAATCTTTGATAAAAGAATGCGACAATGTCAAACTAGAATATCAAAAGCTTTTCGATTCAATCAAAAAGACACGGTCTCAAACTCAAAAGGAAATGGATGAATTAACTGTTCATGTTTCTGAGAAAACATATGCATATGGTGCTATTCGTGCTGAGAATCAGAATCTTTTATCTACCATATCTGAGTTAAAGACAAGATTGGAAAAAGTTGAAAAAGGTAAGTCTATAAATACTAAGTTTGATAAAACAAATGGTTATCAATCTCTTCTTTGTGTCACACCACTAAACAAACATGCTTTTTAAAATAAAAAGGATGTTCCCAAAACATAAGAAAACCATGCTGTGTTAAAACCAGTCACTTTACAGACTTCACCTACCAAACAAACAAGGGCAAATCAAAACACAAATACAAACAAGACTAAGAGTGCTTTATCTTTTACAGGAATGAATGCTACATCTAGAGTTAGAAAATCAATGAGTAGAGATTCACATGTTGCGTACAGTGTCTTAGATAACTCTAAGAAAGCAGCAAAGAATGTAGCAGTTTATGTTATGAAAAATAAGCAAACAGATAATACATCTGCAAATGTTATTTTGAATAAGGAGAATGTAATTGATGTTGATGTTGCAAACGCTTCTAAAGCGAAAACTTTGTTATGTGTTTCTTGTGTGCAAAATGTGCTTATTCCTTGTCATGATAAATGTCTTGCAAAGATTAAATTGAATGTGCGTTCGAATGTTCGTAGAACCTTCTTCACTAATTCTAGAACATCAAAATCTTCAGAAACTACTTTCGTAGCTCCTAAGACTAGGTTTTCTAAGAAAGAGAAACAATCTAAGACTCTAGATACTACTTCTGTAGTTTCCAAATCTAGGATTGATGTAGAAAGTGCTTCAAAAGCTAAGGATAAGGTTTCTAGTACTCATCATCATAATCAACCACAGACGTAGGATGTGTCACATAATAAGATGATGTTTGTCTGGAGGATGAACCCGTGTGTGCTACTAGAGCCAAAGGGTCATGAGACTTTTCTAACTTCTTTGCTCTTGAAGCATTAACTAGTTTCTCAAATTGCTGAAGATAATCAAAAAGATCATCGAACGAATCCACTGTCAATTGTTTAGCAAGACGAACTTGAGTCACATATTTCAACCATTCCGGTTGCAAACTATTCAGAAACTGTGATGTAGCTTCATAGAAGAAGAAGAAGTAGAAGTAGAGTAGTAGATGGTAGAAGTAGAAGTAGAATCAGAATCAGAGGATCAGAGAAGTAGTAGAAGAAGAAGAAGCCAACCACATCAAACTGAACTGCTTCTGTTCTGATGAACATCCGTTCAGGGGAACATGCAAGGAATCAACAACATCTTCTCACAAATGCACATACTTCACACACTAACCATCCAGAGGTTGAAAGCATACAATCCATCTCCATAAGATAGAAGCGGACTTGAAGATAAGAAAGAAAGAAATGAAGGTGAGATAAGTACACATTTCTTCCCCCTGATTAATGCAATCTATCGAATACTCCCTTTTCAAATTTTGAAAAATTCAACAATTATGGATTATTAATAACCATTAATTCGATTAAACCGAAATTAATGATGACTAGATAATCCAAAAGTCTTCTAAATTCAAATTCCATAAAACCGAATTTGATTTTCGAATTATTTGAAAAAATTTGTTTTTCAACAACCCAATTCACGATAAAACCGTGAAATGGATGTATGTTATGACTTTGAAAGCTTATTTCCGAGATTAAAAGTAGCAAAACCTTATTCACAATTTTCGATAGAACCAAAAATGTGTGAACCTTATAAAACTCGATAAAACCGAGTTTAAGAATGAACCTAATATACGATTATCGATAGAACCGAAAATGCGTATATATCTATTACAATATATTTCTATCGAAAATACACAACTATTACTACTGAATCTTCCAAAACTTCAAGAAAAATGAACCGAGAGTAGAAATAATGACTTTCGAGAATGCTAGACTACTTCCGAGAACTTTAAGACTACTTCCGAGAACTGCTGAAAATGCGAAACTACACTCGATAACGTCCAATCACTCGAATTTGCTGCCAAACCTTATCTCGAAAGCTCAAAGACTTCAACCGAATTCTTCAAACGTCATCTCGAACGTGTAACAAATCCACAAATCGATCACTCTAATTCTCTATAGGCGAATGATACCACTTGATAGGTCTCGTTTATCTTGAATCAAACATATCGATCATGAAAGCATAGAGAGAATAGTAGAGGATAGCAAGTATTCAAATTTCAAATGATATTAAAATGGAGGGAAAATGGAAGAGTTAGTTACAAGCCATCACCCTCTAATGAAGATTAGAGGGGTATTTATAGGTGAGGGAAGGAGGCTTCCCTTCCTTTATTTTCCTAACTTATCACTTCTAGTCCCTAGACTTTGGTAATTATGCTATTTCATTCTTTTAGCATAATACACCTTATTACAAACTACTTTGACATTAACAAAAGAAAGACTAATGACTAAATAACACAAAATCACATAATCGACACTTTTAATGATCCTAACAATCTCCCCCTAAGGGTCGATTATTCAGGGCGTTCTCTTCGTGGTCCAAGTGGTCTTCCATTCACGAACATCTCCCATCTTCTCATCTGTCTACGATGCTTCAATCTTTCTTCAATCTCTTCTTCAAACAACTTCAAGTACTCTGCTTCATCTTTAGTGAGATCTTTTTGTACATACCCATACTTGATATCATTATTATAACTCTTCAGACCTTCTAACACTCTATTTAACGTTGCATCACAAAACTTATGGATCTCTGAATGTCTCATCACCCGTTTCTCTTTCTTGCTATTCTTGTAAATAATTCCATGCACAGGCTCATAGATGATAGAGAACATTTCATGATCTTCAATTCCTGGGAAAGTCATTGTTGGTGCAGTGAGATTAACCTTCTGTTGATAGCTTTCAATTCCAAGTTGGAAGTCATGCACTCTTTCCCATATCACTGTACTTCTAATGAATACTGATAAAGACCATAGCAATCCTGTATCTGCATAATCCGGTACCTTGCCATTCATAATCAACAAGTATATGTCCTCAATATCATTCTTATTGAGATTCTTATAGTCTGGCTCAGTTATTGACACTAGGTACTTATTAGCTCTTCTTGCGACAATCTCTGTGATAAACTTGTGTTCATGACCCAATTCCCAGTTGACTATCGCTTGAGATGTATAAGAATAGGTTCGGATTTTTGGAAAACATAAGACTGAGGATATATAATTATCTTGACGAATTTCCTTGAATCTGTGAACGGCAAAAACTTAAAATAACAAGCTCACTCTCAATTAGTTTTTGATTGAGATATCCATTCGAGATCTCAAAAAACAACGATATAAATTAGAATAAGATGTCAAAGAAATACAAATAAAAATGAGAATTTACAAAAGACTCATTTAATTATAAATTTTAAAAAGGCAAATGAGTGAAAAAAAGGATACTTATCATGATACTATTCTAGATCTTGAGGCCAAACTGAAAAAGAATGTTGATCTAATTTTGAAACTTGGTAATTCTTTACAAGGAATGTTTATGCTTGGACCAAAACCATTATCTGTGTATGATCAGCAATTAAAACATGGTTTGGTGTATCCGAATCCTTATACACTCAAGCAAGCAATTTCAAAGTGTCTAAAGTTATATTTTGCATCTAGTTTGGGTAATTTAGAAATTCCTTTGAATGTTAGAGATTATGAGGACACTCTTAAGGATGCTTTCAAAAGTCAACAAAAAATGAAAGAAAAAATGAATGATCCAATTGCTGTTGCGAACAAACAAAATTGTTGGACAATTAACTACAAACAAATAAATGCGCTTTATGAAGATTTTGTTCCTCAAAAAGAGCTTTCTGTTAAGCAAAAATATTTTTCATCTTCTTCTATTCCCTCTGTTAAGATTTCGGTATCAAAAAATATGCCAAGTGAGTCACTTTTGATCAAAGAATTAGACAAGATAAAAGGTTGTTTTGAAAAGTTGTCTATGCTAATACAACAGAACTGTAAAAGAACAAGCATTTTTTACACATCACCGGCAGAAATACAAATTAATGATTTTTGTCAAGATCAAGTTAAACCAATTCTTAACGAGTTGAAGGTTTATCTTAACTTCTTTCGGAATCTATTTCAAAGGGATATAAAAGAAATGAAAGATTTTTTGAGTCTACAGAAAGTGAGCTTGATGAACTAGAGAAGCAAAATGATTTGTTGAAAGATCAACTTTTGGAAGCATCACTCAAACATGATGTTGAGCTGTGTGTGTTGTTAAATCATGAATGTATAGATAAGATCTTAAATGTTGAACTTCAACAAGTCAAAAAGAAATCTTTTAAGATTCAAGAGGGTTTGCAAACAAGAATAAAAATTCTTGAAAAAGATGTTCAAAGATGTCAAAAGCAAAGTGTTGATTTTAAATTACTATTAAAACATGAAAAAGAAAAACATAAATGGGATTCAACTTCGAAGAATAAGAACACAAATCCTCTTGATTACTCTTGTATTTCAAAGTTGGAGAAACTTAAGAATGAGAACGTGTCTTTGGATTTTAAAGTACAATCTTTGATAAAAGAACGCGACAATGTCAAACTAGAATATCAAAAGCTTTTCGATTCAATCAAAAAGACACGGTCTCAAACTCAAAAGGAAATGGATGAATTAATTGTTCATGTTTCTGAGAAAACATATGCATATGGTGCTATTCGTGCTGAGAATCAGAATCTTTTATCTACCATATCTGAGTTAAAGACAAGATTGGAAAAAGTTGAAAAAGGTAAGTCTGTAAATACTAAGTTTGACAAAACAAATGGTTATCAATCTCTTCTTTGTGTCACACCACTAAACAAACACGCTTTTCAAAAGAAAACGGATGTTCCCAAAACAGAAGAAAACCATGTTGTGTCAAAACCAGTCACTTTACAGACTTCACCTACCAAACAAACAGGGGCAAATCAAAACACAAATGTCATTAGACCAGGAATGTACAGAGTTGTCACAACACAAGAATCACAAACAAACAAGACTAAGAGTGCTTTATCTTCTACAGGAATGAATGCTACATCTAGAGTTAGAAGACCAATGAGTAGAGATTCACATGTTGCGCACAGTGTCTTAGATAACTCTAAGAAAGCAGCAAAGAATGTAGCAGTTTATGTTAGGAAAAATAAGCAAACAGATAATACATCTGCAAATGTTATTTCGAATAAGGAGAATGTAATTGATGTTGATGTTGCAAACGCTTCTAAAGCGAAAACTTTGTTATGTGTTTCTTGTATGCAAAATGTGCTTATTCCTTGTCATGATAAATGATATGCAAAAGAGTTTGTCAAAACCAGTCACTGCACAGTCTTTGCCTAAAAATGAAAAAGATCAGCTTTTAAAACGAATTGCATATTTGGAATCAAAATTGGCATCACAAGATATTCGTTCTTGTCAAAAAGAATATCATGAGTTGAGAACTTTGTATAATGCTTTGAAAGTAAAGTTTGATTCTCTTAATCGGAAAAAGAGGGAAACCAATGTTTCAAAATCTTCAAAACCTAGAGAAAGTGTTTCAGCAAAGGTTCACACGGGTGAATCCTCAAAACCATTTTCAAGAAGGGTTTCTCAGTTTACAACCTATTCTTTCCAAAAAGATAGGAAGTTTTCTAAGAATTCTCAAAGTTTTGAAACACTTACTCCTCAAAAGGGTTTTAAGAAAAGTGCTTCAAAAATTGGCAAAGCATCAATCTTTGAAAACAACTTACTCTTGTTTACATCGGAAAAACAAGGTGTGGAGGCCAACTTAGGGAATCTCAAAACTTTGAAGCATCTACTTATCAAAAGTGTTTTAGACAAGAAACTTTTAAAGGGGAAAAATTAATCAAGTCTTTGATCCACACTCTGTTTTACACGGTATAAACAAGTGTGGAGACAAAGCAAAGTCTTTTGAAAAACTTTCAAAATAATTCCAAATCAGAAATGTTTTCACTGCAAAACAAGAATGACTTGGCTTTGAAAAACAAAAACAATGGAAGATTGTCAAACGCTTCAAAAATGAATTTCCAGAATGATACTTCAAATGGTAACAATAAATGGAAATTTTTTATCATCTACAGATTTAAAAGTTCTCACATGAAACACCGCGTTTCATTAATCAATGGAAAAATTAATAGGAATTTTAAATCTCCGTTTGATTCCACGAGAGTTGTGTTTTCAAATGAAACACCGGTTTCTAGCCCTCGTGGGAAACTCAAACTCTTTACATCGAATGACACAACTTTAAAATGGTTTTCAAAACTTGGCAAACCCGTTAGCACCGTGCTTAAATGGGTTCCAAAGGTTGTTGTCTAAATTCGATGTCAATGGTTTGTATTCAAATGACAGATTGCAACATGGTCTTCAAATAAAAGGGAAGTGTACGTTTTAGTGTGCTTTACCTTAAAAAGAAGAGAAATCTTCTTGTTTCAAGCAAAAGTTATTCAAATTTTTCAAAAATATTTTCAAAATCTTTCAAAAGTTTGCTCATCAAAATGGCTTGTTATTAAATTTCAGATAACAACCCGGTTTTCAAATAAAAGAAAAGTGTACGTTTCAGTGCGCTTTATCTTCAAAAGAAGAGAAATCTTCTTTATCCTGAGCAATTTTTTATCAAAATCTTTTCAAAAAGTATGCTTGGACATACAACTTCTAAGTAAATGTCAACTTAGGACTCGTTCTTCAAATAAAGGAAAGTGTACATTTTTGTGCATTTATCCTAACAACGAGAAGCTTTCACCTTCTCGAACTTAAGTTTAGCTCAAGTAAATGTTTTTGAAAATGTTGAACATAATTTTTCAAGAGGTTATAAAAAAGATTTTTCAAAATCTTTTAAAAATTATGTGTTCAACACTCCCTTCTCTCGATACATTGAAAATTCGAATCATTTTTATAAATGGATCAATTTTTGAGGGGGAGTTTTAAAAAAAATGCCTTGTTGGATACATCTCATAAATGTCAAAAGTTATGTATCCAAAACGATCAGTGGATTCAAAAGTGGTTCTTCAGTAATATACCAAGGCATCTTAACTTTGTCCCTCAATATAATTGTGGTTGCATACAAAATGAAGTGTTTAATTATTGAGGGGGAGTATAATGGAAAATGTTTTGAACAAATGAATAATAATCGATATAAAAATAGTTGTTGTCAAGTGTGTTTATATCAATAAGCATACAAATGGTGAAGATTGTATCCGGTTAAGACCGTTTCCTGAATTTAACAGGATGAGGAGTGAGCAATCTACTGACCATTCGTTTTAGATATCGACATCCTTTGACACAACTAGTTTGTTCAGAACATTCAGAAAGGTTCCAAATCATAATCATGCTATATCCGTTTTCTCCCATATGTTTTCAAAATCTCATATAGCTATTTTAATCCATTGATATCAAAAATATCATATGGTATGCTATTTTTGAGGGGGAGAAAATTGGATTAAAATGTGATCAAGAAAGATAAATGCTTAAGTGTGTGGAATAACAAAGTGATCTAAAAGACTCAATGTGCAATCAACTCTTTCCTCCATGTGCAAAATAATTTTGAATATCAATGCACATGTGTAGGGGGAGTATTTCTCAAAAGTGAAACTTTCAAGGTGTTAAAAGTTTTGATTTATATCAAACACTTTGATTGATTTTCAAAAGGTTTCATGGTTTCGATCTTAAATACCCATCAACCAACTAACTCATAATGATCAAAGAAGAAATAAGGTGGTAAGGTTAGGTATTATCCCATGATCCAACCAGAACCGGAGGGATCTACCCAGGGACATTCCATAGAAAGAATAGAAGTCCTTAGGTATGATGGAGTTGAATGTGAATGGGAATAATGTCAACTAAGGCATGAGCTATCATCGAAACAATCACAACATGATGATAGTAATGACGTCTTGGTGGACATTGAAGGGGTTGAAGAATGAAAAAGAAATATATGGATAAAGGGTGAAAAGAAAGAAGCCCTCCACAAACTTTAGGCAGAAACCGGGTCAATACATAATCTATCGAATATCACAAAGATGATATTTGGTATTGAAGAAAGACGTCATGGACCCAGTGATGCAATGCACAACCCTTCCCAGCCACTCAAGATTCTCTCAAAAGAATTCTTGTTTCATTGTCACGGAGATTAAATGCATAATCTATTGACATCTCACTCCGAGATTGTTGATATTGAAAAGGTGGCAGTCTGCTCCAGCCTCCGATCACTAAAACCAAAAAGCACTAATTGAGTCTAGAGCCAAATGAGATCATATCATCAAATCTCACATAGGACACAAAAGTACATTTGTATTAAACATCAAAGATACAAAAAGGTACAAGAGTCGCTTACATGTCTATGTGACAGTGCATGTCTTAGTGACATTGCCGGAACATTCAAGAGTGATACTTAAATTAAGTATTTCACAATGATTGAATGGAAATCCTACCAGTGCTAACATCAAGCCAACGCTGAACGTAGGTCACTAATTTGAAAATGATTGTTTAATGATTCAATTAGTGTTAACTAGTAATCTAAGTGATCTAGTAGTTATCGTGTTTTTCCGGAATTTGTTTTCGAAAAACACAAACAACATTTCCTTGATTCATTCAAGTGAAGTGTTGGATTACCAAGGTTACTTATGATGTCACAATATTGATAAGGGGAGATGGTTGGAATTGAAGCTAGTAGTTGACTCTCATGCTTAGACCGCACTTCACACATGACTTCACTATCGAATATTCAGGCGTAACAAGATTATGATTATGTTTGATGGTCATCAAATATAATCAGGGGGAAGAGAAGTGTTCTAGCTGAATATTTCAATAGAGCGCAACAATTAGGGGGAAGAAATGTGTATACATCATCCGAGACTTAATTGACTTGGAGGATATAGTTTCTTTCTTATGTGAGTTGTTTGTGTGAAGTATGTGCGAATGAATGGTTGTTTATTTGGGGGGAAGCAATTAAGGGAAGATACATTTATGTACAACAACATCAACAACATCTCTACCTTTCAGAGACAAGAAAACTGTCATAATTCATACCTTCATATCTCATACTCAAAGTTTAAAGATACACTTCCGCAACTCTGATAAATCAAAGAACTTCCTCAAATCATCAAGTTATTGGTTAAGAAAAAAGTTCTACATGAGGAAGATTGTAAGCTGTCAAGAAAGTATGAGTATGTTGGTTAGAAGCTTCAAAAGATAAATCAAGATGGATTCACGGTAAAGAAGATGATATGAAAAGATCTCAAAGGCAAAGGAAAAAAGGATAATGGAAAGATCAAGATCAAGATCACTAAAGCATGATTAGAACGAAACCACTATTACACAACAAGACTCGAGACAAACAAGCATTACAGTTCAAAGTTCAAAGTCACAAGAGAGATCTTAATGATCATCCTTTAGGGGGAGATTGTTACGAATAAGAAAATGATGATCATTAATGCAATCAAAGAGAGATCTCAATGATCGTCCCTTGGGGGAAGATTATTAGGATTGATAAAAGTGACGATCTTATTGAGATAAAAGTCTTGTAATAAATAGAGAAATAATATTGTGTAATAGGTTAGGTGAAAGGTTCGTGACTAAAATAAAGGCACAAGACCCAATAAATACTTAAAGTCTAAAAGAGAAGAGCTCCATGCTCATTCTTGTAAATGGGTATAAATACCCCACCACCACCTCATTTGTGAGGTGTGTCTTGTGTGTGTCTTCCAAGTGTATTCTAATCTTATTCTAATCATTTTCCCTAATCCTCCTCCTCCCTCTTTCTCTCTTTACTTTCTATTTTCTCTCTCTAGACTAAACACTTTATTGCTTATTGATCCTGAATTCAAGACCTCACACTAATGTTCACAAGTTTGTTAACAAGGTTACCCAATGTTTATATAAGTTACACTAAGGTTACTTTGACGAGGGGTGACCGGGTGATAGCCGATTTCTTAAGCCACCTCATACTGACACTTTTTCACAGCCATATTGTGTTTTAGAAAGATAGTACACCTCATAACATTTCCAAATATGTAGAGAACTCGAAAAACCGCCTTATAACGAAAAAGATACGCCAAATATACGTTTTACGTTAATACCGGGTTTTATAAAATAATTTTTATAAAAATTACTATTCATTACAGAAACTTATACTTTTAAAACATCATTTATATGATAAAACTTTCAATTACGAGAACGTGCTTGAAAGAATCGTTAAAAACCAAAAAAGGAATATGAACGAATAATATACGAATTTATGGGGTTTCACGATAATTAAAACGTAAAAATAAGTGTATGAGCTGTTGTGAACAGTAAAAATACTATTCATCACAAAATGTTGAAAAATTAAGAATGTAATATTTTGATCACTCGTCTATAGTACTGAAAGGTGGCATAAAGAAAAGTCAAAATCGGGCTTAAGAAGCAAAAGTTAAGTTATATTTACTAAAACGTTAATTTATAAAACGTTTTAACTTATTTAAACGCAATTTTTCAAAACAATTTAGGATGTGATTGGAACTATATAGACCTATATGTTGAGTTATCAAAGTAATATATTCTAGGAGGTTTCATATGAGGCCTCTTCGGGTAGGCGTATCGGGACGAGTTGTTGGTACTTATACGACCTTAAGTTAAATTGGTGCATCTGACGATTTGCGTGGCGCATTATCTGTGATATTCTTGTTATTCGCTCACTAAAGGTGAGTTCATAGCCCCACGTTTTACATGATTTGTTTTATAAGTTTTGGGGTGAGAACATGCTTGTTTACAAATGCATTTATATGGTTGATAACAAATTGGTTTATATACTCTTTTATATATCTCGCGATGAGATACACTACTTGGTTTACTTTTTGGACGTAAACACATACTTGACTTTTACTCGAATGATTACGGATTAGCTTAAGTGGAGTGGACTGTTAATTACCTGGAGGGTAAGCGCGAGTGTTATGAGATAGATCTATTGGGGGTTGACTACTCCCGTTCGGGTGATTAGCTATCACTAGTTCGAGATCGAACTAACGAACGTTATAACATTGTCGGAGCACGACACGACATACTGATGAATCTGAACCTTACGGTGCCTTGAATAAAGTGGCATACTTATAATGAGTCTACGTAGCAGTTCCATAACTTAGAGTAATCGTAATCATTGTTTTTATATATATGAAATATTTTACATTGCCTTGAATAAAGTGGCAAATCAAACTTGAAAACATTTTGGGATATTGTGCTCATTACAATATATACTTGGAAACAACTTGGGATTATACATATTTTATGGAAACCTATATATGTAGGTTTATGCGTTGCAAGTCTTGTATGGGCGAAACTTGTAACACAGTAAACCTATATATATATAGTTTTTTGGATTTACAATATATACTTACGAAAAAACTATGAACTCACAACTTTATGTTGAACCCTTTGTAAGCATGTTTTTCTCAGGTGAACCTAAAGATGATTGCCTAATTTGAGGTAAATTTATATACACCCTGTGTTTTTCAAGTCTTTGACGGACGTCAATAAAGTACTATTTATTGGTGTATTGTACGTGTTTGCTTATATTGCTAAACGTTAAGTTAAATCGCGTACGCCAAAAAATTAGCGTTCAATGGTAAAAGGGCACCCATACAATTAAATGTTATACTTAAAGCAAGGGGTTATATATTTTTTTGAGGATAATTATTAACTTGTTCATTTTATTTTTATCGGATACGTAAAGTGTATACGTTTCGCGATAAATTGCGTTTAGGCCACTCCCGGAACCACAAAAAACTTTTCTACGCTTCAACAAACTACCCAATTTCTATACCCAATACACAAATATTACACTAAATATATCATGTATATCTTAGTTTTGCCGAAAATCTTGCAACAGTATACAAAGATATTACATGAAAAATGAGATTAAACTTCTCAACTTGGTCCAAATAGGACACCATACTTCATTTATGCAACACCTATACCTTGTCTATGACTCATGAGGCCATACCTAGACCAAGACCCATTAATTGAAACCTTACTTTGACTCCACTTGACATGTCTTGCACCATGCTTGCTTCTATACATAATGAGATATATCAATATACATTAACAATTAGGATATAAATCAAAAAATAACCACTTTTCCTCTCTATATTGCTACGGCATACACCAAGCAACCACACAAACCCATATCAATTTTTATACAATCCGTCTCTTCTATATACATCTATTCTAAGATATACTAAGGCATTTGCAAGCATTGAATCACCATTTCCAAGTATTTCTCAAGTAAAAGGAAGTTAGGGTTCTATTAAGGAAAGCTAGGGTTTCTTAAGTGCAAGCTTGGTTTTTGTGGCTAAACAAGGGTTTAGTACTAGCACATCATCATCATCATGTACTCGTAATAAGGTCTATTTAAACTCTTTATGTTCTTATAATTTCCACTTTATGCATATGATTATTCTATTTAGCTTAAATCACCATTTAGGTTTTATTCATGAAAATGAAGTATATACTTGAAATGATCATTTTACACACTTATATACATGTGGTGTTATTACTTACATCATGTTAAAAAGGATGAGAAAATATTGTATCAAGTTATTTTGGTGTAAAAATGATTATGGGTTAATTAGGGTTTTCATAGTTTCATAATATGTTTTAAGTTAAAGAAATACATAAGACATGTTAATATTGATTATGGACTCTTAATCATGTTAATAGAACACTAATAAGTCTAATGGAAAGAAATACATTGTACACACTTGAGTTATGTATAATATGTTATTGACCAAACTAGTAAATTAAGGTTACTTAAGTAAAGTGATGGTTTTAAAGTATGTTAATGGATTTGTTAACATGGATAACTTGGAACATATGAGGACTATTATGGACAAAGGACACTTAATATATGTATGATTTATAAAATATATGATATATGAGACATGTGGTAAAATACAAAAGTAATAAAGTATAAAGAAAAGATCAAAAATGGACTCAACAAACTCAAGCCAACATTCTGTCCAAAAGCGCTTTTTACATATACATTTTATCTTTTTATGAAGATATACATTCACGACGATTCGAAAAAGGTAAGAACAAACTTGTAAACGGTTTAATAACGAAAAAAGTTACGTTAAAAACAAGTTTATACGTTAAATAACGAAGTCGTAAGTAATTTTATAAAACATTTTTATAAAATTTATAAACAGCAAGGATTAATATTTTTATAAATAATACGCATCTTTAGGATTTCCAAAATGATAAGAATAGTATTTGTCTATTAATAACGGAACGAGTTATGAAATTGCGAGTTTACGGACATATAATACTTTTACTAAAATATTTTATAAAGTTACTATTCATGACAGATAGTTATTTTTTGTAACCTCCTAAAAATTATAGAACTTTCACAAATACGAGAACGTCTCGAAAGAATCATTAAAAAACGGAGCTATAACGAAAAAATACGACATTTACGGGTTTTACGTCGACAATACGGAATTTATAAAAATCATGTTCTGTCATGACAGTAAAAGTTATGTTCAGCAGGGGATAAAATTATGAAAATGTCAATATCTGATAACCCCGTCTTAATACGAAAGATTGACATAAGAAAACGCGAGAATCGGGCTTAATCGCGAAAGTTACGCCAGTTTTACTAAACGGTAATAATAATCGTTTTAAACGTATTAAACATAATTTACAAAACCATTAGTTGGTGTTGGAGCTATATAGAAGGTTATGTTGTTAATCAAAGTACTTTATACTAGGAGTATCATAATGAGGCCTCTCTCGGATGGCAGTATTCGTCGTGTTGTTGGATTTACGATTTAAAGTGTCCTAACTCCTCGAACGTCATGTCATGACCTCTTTAATTATGATAGCCCGAACGATAGTACGATGTAACAACTTTAAAGATTTATATTCAAGTACTCGGCTACTTACTCACGACTATGATAATTTAGGTTGCATTCGATCTTTTACGTGACGCATTATCTGCGATATTTGGATTATCAGAACTCAAGGTGAGTTCATAGCCCCACATTTTTACGATTTCAATGATTTATAATTATGGGGTGAAAACATGCTTTGTTTTACAAATTGGACGCAAGTATTGATTACATGTTTGCCTAAGTAGCTGATAACCTGTTTAGCAAATTAGCATGATACTGTCTGAATTGCAGAGATGTAGTGGAATTAACATTATGTGAGCGCGAATGTTATTTAATAGATCTATTCGGGAAACGACCTCCCCGTTCGGGTGACTTGCTATCACCGGGAACGAACGATATAACATGTCGAATTTTAGATGTTTCGGGTTAGAACATCATCACGGGCTGAGTAGCAATATTATGCGAACAAGACTGTCGAATTCAGTGTCATGAGCGTAGAGTTAAAGTATTAGTTTTTGATGAGATCTGCATGTGTTGCATTATCACTAACAAGGTCTTGCGGGTTCCTGCACATTATGATTTTATCAAAACCTATGAATTCACCAATCAATTTTGTTGACGTTTTTAAGCTAATGTTTTCAGGAGATCCAATAGGCATGGATGCAAGGATGCATTGGGTTATATTTTGAATTGCACGCTTCAATAGTTGAGGTGCATCATATTTGGTGAAATGTATCGTCAACTTTTGTAATATCAACAATGAAACAGTAAAGCTATATGCTTTTGTATTAGATTTTCCAATTAAATCCAATGTATCATTTTTAAATGACTTTTGTGTCGTTTTATATATCTTGTGCTATGATCTTGAAGTACACGCCCCAGGACCTTATTCCGTGCGACACAATTGGGGGGTTACAAACATTGGAGTCCAAACTTTTCAAGAATACTTTTCAAACGACACTTGAGGTCGTTCTCTTCTGATGGTGCAATGGTACTATGAAGTAACGCTCCCGGAAACATATTCCGTGTCGACACCATTTTGGGGTGTTACAGAATGGTAATCGAGCCAAGGTATAGAGAACTAGGTTACGTATATTAACTAACTATGACCACTTTCAACGATCACATTTTCAAAAGATTTTTACGGGACATACATGATATACATGCAATATGATAACGATGTGAAGTTAGATGAACGTAAAAGGTTCGAGTATTGTCCATCGTCGAGTAAATTTATTAACTAGGTCAAGACGTGTAACAATTCATGACTGAATCTCAAGACAGTTCTTGTTTGATGAGTTGCGACATTGAGCCATGACAGGTTGTTTAAAACACGAGGTGCTTGATAAATTCCCTTGAGGATGATTAGGACTCGTGAGGCATTATGTGAAACAATTACGCGTAATTATAGTGGTAAAACCATTATAGGAATATTTGTCTGATATGTGCAGACACACTACATGCTTACTTGCGGACGTGACTTAGGTATATATATATATATGTATAAATATATATATACTTACCCTACCTTGTGTATTCTAAATTTTTTTTTATATAAGGGTTATTTATATAAATACTGGAACATTCCTTTAGGCAAGGTAGTACTATAAGCTCATAGTTTCTAAATGATACCTAAACATTAAGTTATCAAATATGATATCTTACCATCAACCATTTATGCCATGAGCGCACATTCATATTGACCATACATCCCTTCACAACACTCTATTTCGGAGCATGACTTTTGGGAATTAAACTAATCTTATATTTTTGGGATTTTGAAGGAAATGGCACCAAAAAGAGCCACAATGTCAACACAGTACTAGAACAAATCCTACCTCCACCACTGTCACCAATGCCCAACTTCAGGCAATGAATTGACCAATGGTGTTGATGCTGCACTGGCAGGCCAAGCTCGCGATGCAAACAGGAAGGCGATGCAGCCAAACTTCAGGGAAACGGGTGCCAAGAAGGAACGTAACGCGTTGCTCGAGAATGCACTTACATGACTTCATGAAGTTGCCAACTCCTCTGTATTTCAAAGGCATGAGGGAGTGGTCGAACTAACCCAAATGGTTTGAAAGGATAAGAGACGGTATTTTGCAATAAAGCAACTGCTCTGTGGAATATCAGATCAAGTTCTCCACTTGTACTCTTTTGCAGGAGCTCTAACGTGGTGGAATTCCACGTTTGAATTGTTGGGTCATGATGTTGCGTTACTTGAAACCTGATTGTTCTGAGAAAGAAATGACTGACAAGTACTGCCCGAGGACCGAGATTAAGAAGCTCGAGGCTGAGTTGTGGAATTTGATAGTAAAAGGTACGATGTGACAGGGGTACAAACCAACGTTTCCAGGAAACTAGCCCTGCTGTGTGTTAGATGTTTCATTGAGGAGTTGAAAAGTGAAGGTATGTCGGTTGGTTTCCCGATATGATTCCGGAATGTTGTGGTGTCAAAACCAAAACCATGAAGGATTTACAAAACTTGATTAAACCGAGAAAATAATTGTATATTTTGCGGGATTTTACAAATCAAAGAAGAAACCGTGAAATACGAATCCTTGTTTAAGAAAGAGTGTATAAATCGGTTGGATGTATAAATCGGCTGGATTATGAAATGTGTATAAATCGGCTAAGCTGAAGTGCATAAATCAGCTAAAACTGAAATATGTATAAATAGGCTAAGCTTAAGTGCATAAATCGGCTGAAACTAAAACCTGTATATTTCGGCTAAGGTAAATGACATAAATTGCCTGATTCAAAACCTGTATATTTCGGCTAATGTAAGTTACATAAATTGGCTAATTCAAAACGTTTATAAATTGGGTAATTTAAGTGGCATAAATCGGCTGATTCAAAACCTGTATAAATCGGCTAATATCACAACCTGTATAAATCAGCAGATTCATATGCATAAATCGGCACCTTCATAAAATCCGAAAAACCAACTTTTAAAATCACTCAAAAACATACTTTTTGACATTTTTTCTTGATTTCTTTTGTACAACTAAGTATTACTAAGATGCTAGAAGCATAAAAACACAAGATTTATGGTTTTTAAAACCTAAAAAGTTACCACTTTCTGGTTCGTGCCTATGAACTAAAACGCACCCTTTTTTATCAAAAAATGCACACAACACACTCTAAATCACCCCATGGCGACTGATACCAATTGTAGAATACTAGTTATCTAATCACAAACATAATACAAGTAATAAATCTTAGAGAGAGAATGATTGGTTGGATACTTCTAAAGAGAGAAACAAAAGAGAGTATTTGATATTATGAAATGAGCCAACACCCTCTCCATGGCATGAAGAGGGTATTTAAGTGAGTTACATGGCCGGTCATGGGCTATATTTCCCATGGGCTTGGCCCGGTTAGCTTACATTTAATCATACACTTAACTACGAGCTACAAAATATATTTTAGGAGTGACCGAGACCTTTTTTCATAATTCTAACATTTGAGGTTCCCGTCTTCATCCCTTACTACATTGAAACAGCTTAAACAATCCTCGTCTTCGTCTGTATCAAAATTCTCCAAGTAATCTTTGGCTTTAGGCTTGGTGTAATAGGTATGCTTTGTAACCCCATCATAAATTACCATCGTGCCTCTACCCATGTCAATTAATGCACCAAACGTCCTTAGAAATAGACGTCCTAGTAAAAGTGGTAACTCACGATCAACCGCTATATCAAGGACTAAGAAATTGGCTAAATAAGCTTGGCAGCCAATTTGGATACGCATATTCCTTACCTCCCCCATCGCTTTCGCTTGAGTATTATCAGCCATTGTTAAATTAGAGTGGTATGGTCATGGGATGCACAAACCAAGATTTTTGTAAAGAGATTATGGCATAACACTTACGCTATCCCCATATCAGCTAACACACTTAATTGGGTGGTACCGTTCACACGAACGAGTAGGACAAAATTCCCCGAGTCACCTAACTTCTTGTGCAACCCGTTCTCAACAATTCTTTATTTTTCTTCTTCCCCAAAATCCTTGTTTATAACACCTTGTGTTTTAGAGTCATTGACGACGTCGATCAATATACTATTTATTTTTAGTATTGTACGCGTTTGTTTAAAATCGTAAACGTTAAGTTAAATCGCGTACGCCAAAAATTATCGTTCAATGTAAACGGGCATCAAACAATTAAATGTTTACATTAAGCAAGTATTAAGTAATTATTTTATGATAATTATTAACTTTGTTCATTTTTATTTTTATTGGTTACGTAAATTGGCTACGTTTCGCAATAAAATACGTTTAGGCATACCCGGAACCACCAAAACTTTTCTACGCTTCAACAAATACCCACTTTTATACCCAATACATAAAAGTTACATAATATTATCACACATATCATGCCATGGCCGGATTTATAAGGATAGACCAAGAAAATGTGTTTAAAATCAACAACTTGCAATTGTACATACATTAACACATTAAGTTTTATGTCCCCTTGACCAAGACTAACCATTCTTGACCAAGGACTCCCCTAAGACCCTCAATGTGTTCCCTTGACTAGTCATGGAGATATATAATACTTGTATAAGTGATATTACACACACACTCTTCATTTGCAAGGTGAAAATCAAACAAATACTCCCTTTGTCACTCATATAAGCCACGGCTCAAAACCCTCTATACAAACAATCCATACAAAATTTTCCTACAACATTTACACACATCCTACAATAGTATCTAAGGTTAACTAAGAAGGTTTAGAAGCTTGGTTAAGAGTTTTCAAGTATAGCAAGTATTACAAGATTAAGTTTTCTTTAGAAAACTAGGATTTTCAAGTCTTGCAAGCTTTGGTGTTTTATCTAAACAAGGGTTTGGATTGTTTTGATCATCACCCTACATGTCATTAAGGTTATCTAAGACTCTTTATGTATTTACATTTATGATTTTATGTGTATATGAGTTCTATGTAGTGAAATCACCATTAGGATGCTTTTAAACATGTAAAACCTATTTTTTACTTGTGGTTATGTATTTGTACACTTTTACTTATGGTATGTTGCTAGATATATCATGTTATAAATAGATACATAAGTATTTTACAATCTTGGTTAAGCTTAAAAAGTGTATGTGCAAAATTAGGGTTTTATAGGTTTCTTAATATGTTACAAGTGAAAGTAATGCAAATAACATGTAAATCTTGTTTATGGACTTGGTAATTTGGACATATGTGGACAATGATGGACTAATGGACTTTAATATATGTATGACATATAACATATATGGTATATAAGACTTGTGGTAGATTACAAAGTTAAAAGTATAAAAACAAAGGTTAAATATAGACTTAATAAAGTCATTCAATGTTTCTGTCCAAAATTCGAATATAAACATATCTACTTTATGTTTTTATAAAATACTACATCTCAAGACGAATCCGGGCATGTAAGAAACTTGAAAAACGGATAAATAACGAAAAAGTTACGGTAAAAACAAGTTATACGATAAATAAACGAATTTATAAAAGAATTTTTATAAAACAATTTATAAAAATTATATAAAACAGCAAGTTTAGTATTTTTAACAGATTACACATATTTTTAGGATTCCAAAATGATAAGAAACGAAAATTTTCAATTAATAACGAATGAGTTATGAATTTCGCGAGTTTACGACAATTAATACTTTTATAAAACTATTTTTATAAAAGTTACTATTCATGACAGAAACTTTTATTTTTGTAAACCTCATAAATCAATAGAACTTTCAATTACGAGAACGTGCTCGAAGGAATCGCTAAAAACGGAGCTATAACGAAGAAAATACGACGTATACGAGTTTTACGACAACAAAAACGATATAAGTGAACTTATGATCTGGTGTGAACAGTAAAAGTTACTGTTCACCAGTAGGTCCAAAATTTGAAAATGTCAAATTTTGATAACTCGACTTAATACGAAAACGTGAGCGCAAGAAACACCTCAAACGGACTTGAAACGCGAAAGTTACGCCAGTTTTACTAAAACAGTAATTATAAACGTTTTAACTTATTAAACACAATTTTACCAAAACAATTAGATGGTGATCTAGCTATGTAGAATTGTATATGGTAGATGTTAATTACCATGCTTAGCACTTATACGACCTTAATTTAAATAGGTTGCATCTAACGATTTGCGTGACGCATTATCTGTGATATTTGGATTATCAGTAACTCAAGGTGAGTTCATAGCCCCACATTTTTACGATTTCAATGATTTATAACTTTGGGGTGGAAACATGCTTTGTTTTATAAATTGGACGCAAGTGTATATTTTATATTGATTACGTGTTTGCCTAAGTAGCGATAACCCAATTTGAGCCCATTATCATGAACTGTCAATTGCATAGATGTAGTTGTGAATTACATTATGTGAGCATGAATGTTATGAATAGATCTATTTGGGATTGACCTCTCTATTCGGGTGATTAGCTATCACCGGGAACGAATGTTATAGCATGTCGGATTTAGGATGTTTAGGGTTGAACATCTGATCGGGCAGAATAGCAATATTTATTATTGCGAATATAATTGTTGAGCTTCAGTGTCATGAGCTTAGGAAAATGTAATTGGATTTTGTGATTTCTACATTTGTTGCATTATCACGGGGAAAGTCTTGCGGTCCTGCATATTATAATTTACTAACCTATGAATTCACCAACATTTTGTTGACGTTTTAAAGCAATGTTTTCAGGTGGTCAATAGGCACGAGGTGCTAGGGATAAATTGGTGACACTTTTGGTTATCCTTATTCCGCTGTGACCCATTTTGGGGGTGTTACATCTCAGGCTGAACCCCCCATTTCATTAGACAACGTACATAGCATAGGTTTAACTAGTAAATAGACTAATTAAATTACTGATAGAATATAGGATTAAATTTCCACTCTTAGTGTTCGACACCCTACTTACCACGAACTCCATCTTGACCGGGTACACTGCTCGTTAAAGTGTTGTTTTAGGTTTGTCGGCTAAATATAAATGTAAAACTTAATAATCAAATAATTGACCCTACACAACAGCACATCAGGTTTTTAGCGCCGTTGCCAGGGAGTGAAATTATTTTACCTTATTCTTATCAGTATTTCTAACCTTTAATTTAATTTAGTGTAATCTAATTATTTAAATTCTTTTTGTATTTATTCGCTTTGTGTGTTTAAATCGTTTGTTTTAATTCCCGCATTTAATTGTTTTAAATAGTATTATGTTCTGACAGATCACTTGATACGCTGTATCCACCGGTTGGATACGACGTATCAAACCTTCTAATTAGGACAACGTATTGAGTTTTACTGTCTAAACGGCGTATCTGTTTCACGACAATACGACATATTCGGTAAGACCTATATGACGTACTGGTATTTAAATTAATTGAATACGGCGTATTCGTCATCTGATACAGTAACAGTAGTTATCATGCTTTCGATTTCCTGTTTTATGTGTTCCCTTTCCCTAGGGCACATCCTACTGATTGTTTGTACTTAATTACTGGAAACCATTGACAAAGAAACTCACATGGCAGAACCAAACAACTACATCACTGCTACCCAAAATAATTTCGTCTCTAATGACAACGAGGGAAGAATGGTCGAGAAATGCATCGTCGAAATACAAGGGACATTCTTAGAAAAGATACGTAATGATGCTTTTAATGGAAACAAAGGGGAAAACGCATACGAACACGTTAATAGATTTCTCAATGTTGTTGGGCCGATCAAAATTAACGGGTTGACTTAAGACCGATTCCGGCTTAGTATTTTCCTTGTTTCACTAACTGGAGCTGCATATGAATGGTTTACCAATGAGTGTATGGGCTTGATCACTACTTGGGACAGCATGGTCGAAAAGTTCATTATGAAATTCCACCATCTTTCTGACCACAATGACGATGAAGATATTGAGGAAGAGGAAGACCCAAATGAAACAGACAATGCTCCTGAAATCTTCATGATAGAGGGAAATCTGTTTGACTTCGAGACACCTTGTGCGAGGCGTTCAACGAATTCAATTGCCTTATGAAAATTGACATTGATCTATTCACTTATGATATCTAAGACCTCAAAACTTATGATGAATATGAACAAGAGTTGAATAATGATGAAGCAAACGGTACTGATGAAATGTGGTTGGAAAAGGGGGCACCATACCAACTATGTGATCACATATGTGAACCATACCGCTTTAAGAATGGAAAAACTAAGTGGCCCACGTGCACTTCTGATATTGATGGATTCTGTAATGGTGGGGAACTGCCAGGAATGGTTCGAGTCAGAAGCATGACCTATTTCCAGGACCACAAGTGGTACGATGAATTTGCTCATGGGAAACTGAAGGATGAAACCTTAGCACTTAAGGGTAAAATAGAAGGATCATAGGGAGATACGACTCCGGGGGTGATAAAATTCTGCATATGGTTGAAATGCTATTTTGAAAGCTTCCACGAGCTGGAATATGAAGTACTAGTAAAACTACAAAAGTGCTGGTGGATAGTGAATGCTCACAAGATCGCTCAATTTACTCGTATGGAAAATTTCGAACGAGGACCATATGAGAATATGAAGACTGAATGGGTCAGTAATCCTTATCTTGATAATAACCATATATCTGGAAGAGATTATGAAGCAAGCAATGTCAGTTGCACTCAAGAAAATCAAAAGGATGATCCAATTCCTGAACCATCAAACTGCAAAGTCGGGAGATTCGAGATGATGAAATACTCATTCAATGATGACAAGGAGTACATTACCATAAAAGAGTCTGAATACCTCAACCATTCAAGGGATAGCCTCGATGCTTATCAAGAATTTTTACGTCTCATTGACGATGGATGGGTCTTGACGACACCTGACGATGAATGAAAAAGAAGGAAAAGGTCAAACTTAAAGACCAGCTGAAACAAAAGTACTTCTCGGGAGATAACCCAGTCATTTTAATTGTTTGTCGCATTTAATTATTTAAATTTTAATTTTTTGCACGAGTCTGTCTTCCTAGACATTACATACGATGTATCGAACCCCATTGGATACGGCGTATGCATGTCTGGACGTTATCAGTTTTAAAACTTAATTATTTAATTTTTAGTAATTTAATTGTTTCTACAGGAACAATACGACATATCCTAGGGTTTGGGATACGTCGTATTGATCCCTGTACAGTTGTGCGTTTAATTGTTTTCTTGTACCATTGTAGCGAGATAGAATTTGCACTTGTCTTCTAACCTTTTACATGACCTTGCTGAAACTATGATATAGTATATGCTAAAAAATACTTGAGTTGAACTTATCCGGGCATTCTGATGCCCTAGTCAACATACTTTTTGCTCAAGAACTCATCATGGAGAATTATCACAAGCAAAACATCAGGGAGTTTTCTGTTCTAATTCTATTTTCCATTATTATTTAATTATTTTATCTATACAACGAGGACGTTGTATAATTTAAGTGGGGGGATAGAGAATTAGAACGTACTTGTCTTTTTTTATATAAAATAACATGCAAAATGCTTAAAAGTGGTCAAAATTTAATTTTTTTTCAGCATGACTTTAGTAAAAATCACTAGTTACATTACCTAATGCACTATAATCCTTGATACATATTGTGAGAATTAAGCCTATTCCGTTTCCAACTGTCTACTAATTTCTACGAATTTATAAGTGTGTCGGTGATTTAGTGGACTTTAGAACTTGGCCTGGTATATCACTCGAGACCGCCATGATTAGTACTATGGATTTAGATGGAAGAACATGTTCAATTGATAAATTTTTAGGATTAAATCAAATAGCCTACATGTCATAAAAATAACTAACTTCACTGGTTAGTTAACTCCCGTGTAACCCTTGATTACTCTCATTTTTAGAGTAAAATCCCCTAGAACAACCTGTTGAGCCATTCCTTTCTTTTTGTACACTATATTATATGTTTTGTTACACCTTCGCACGTTAGCCTACCGTGTAGATTAAGCCTATTTCTCTATATTGCTAGTTGCTTTCGTGTAAAGTCTTGTATTCCCTGTGTCAAAGTGAAAATTTTCTATCTCTGTAATGGTTAGGAAATTGCACAATGCAATAGGAAATTATGTAGCTCGTAAGTTTCGCTACTTTTCGCAATTATGAATTATGTCCGATGAAGAAGTACTACAAGGAGAAGATTATCCGGATAAATTATGAAAGTGAAGACGGTGGAATCAAACCGAGGTTTATTATGTATTATGAAAAAAA
>BQNB010053311.1:0-10520 GCA_026074375.1 Tanacetum coccineum | reverse complement strand
TATGAAGTGTGAAAGATTTTGTTGGATCTTAAGTGGATATGATGTGATTGAAATTGTGGTTGTATGCAATTCACGTTCACGGGATTTTACTCGTCTATGATCAAAACCGACAAATGATTAACGGGATTTTACAAGATCACTAGATAACCGTGAATGAATGATCGTTGGTAGTTAATGGTTTGTTTGTTGTGAATGATTTGTGCAGTTTAAGTCCTTCTCGATGGTTTTGGTTTCGGTTTGTTTGGAATTCGGCGCAGTTGGATTATGAAAAAAATTATTTTTACCCTATTACCAAAATCTAAATTTGGTGTAAAAATAAGCTAAAAATGCTATAGAAAAAATTTTATTTTACTTAATTTTTCCCGAAAAAAGTGTCGCTAAAAAGGTGTCGACCGAAAAAAAAATTACGCTATTACCAAAATTTGAATTTGATGTAAAAATAAGTTAAAAAGGCTATATAAAAAAATTACATATGACTCAACTTTTTCCGTAAAAAAGTGTCGCTAAAAAGGGTGTCGTCTGGATACTCAAACCGCTGCTATTTCTTGCAACTCGCTGCCTAAGATGAAATTCACCAAACCGCCGTGACTTAGTAACTCGTCGTCTGATTAGTTAACTCGCTGCCACATTAATTTAGCAAACCGCCGTGATAATTGACAACTCGCCGCCAAGTTTAGTTAACTCGCCGTGGGTTTTATTCAAGCAACTCGCCGTGTATTTTTAAATTGGCCAGAGTGACGTTTATTTTTGGCAATATAATAAGCAAGTCGCCGTGAACCTGTTAGTAACTCGCTGCCAAAATAAATTAATTATTTAAGCAACTCGCCATTGACCTAGTCAAACCTCCGTGACACTTTTCCTAAAATCAAGGATCTTGTTCCATATGGTTGTCAACTCACCGGCTAGAAAACAATATTATAACCAACTCTCCACGATGAACACTAGCTCGATTTAAGCTGTTTTTATTGATTAAAATAATCAACTCGCCATTGACTGAGTCAACCCGCCTTGAAGAACAAATACTTAAATAAGCAACCCTCCACGATGAACACAAGGTCGAATTTGACAACATCACTCAAATAAGCTTTTCTATGGCTCTAACATGAATACTAATAGATATATGAAGATTAAGCTTCCTATAACATGTATTTCTTCCTTGATCAAACAATATGAAGCAACTCTCCACTTAGAACACAAAAGTAATTCGCACCTTTTGAGCTTATATTTCGAAGTAGAAGCTTGTAAATCTCTTGTATTAGCAACAATTCAACTTCCTTAGCTTTTATAACACGAAAAAGAGCAAGATTAAGCAACAAATAATCCTAAAATAAGCTTTGAGCCATAGGTTTTTAGAACCAAAATAAGCCACGAAATTTGCTAATCAACCACAAGAATCAAACACAAATCCACCCTTGAAGCTCTGATGCCAATTGTAGGATCCCGTTTAACACTTCATAACACGAATCAATCACGGATCAAGAACTAGAAATGAGAAAGAGAGGAGTTGTTCTAGAGAGAGAGAAAGAAGAGAGAGAGAGATATGGGAGAGTTTTGGAAAAAGAAAAAGATATTATTTGAACAACTAACTCTTTTCTAAATAGAAAAGAGTTTATATACCCCGTCGCGTTAAATGACGCGCGGGATATTTAACTAGGACCCGGGCTCGGGTTTTGCTTGGGATTAAACCCGAAACATATACAATATTAGATTAACTATCGAGCCCGATTCCCGATATTATACTATTACAACATTAACTAATTAAATGACCGAGACTCGTACACGTAATGAACGAACTTCCTGTTCGGCTCAATATTTTGAGGCTAACAATAATATTCTCTCAACGATTAGACCGTAGTTACATTTAGTTCGAGCCTTTACAAACTATTCCCCTAAGGAACGATAACAACCCTCGAGTCTTGCCTATACTACATTGCAACGATTAGGTACTTTGCGTAGGGAGTTGTAAAACTTTTACGTTTACAACAACCACATCTGATATTGTTTTTTCATATGTTATATGGAGTATACGATATTAGTTAGTATTGCGTTTGGTTAGTTAGTATTGCGTTTGGTTATTTGCAGGTTATGTTAGTATAGTATTTGCGGGTTAGTTAAGATTACGTTTGGTTAGTTAGTATTGAGTTTGGTTGGTTTGCGGGTTATGTTAGTATTTCGTTTGGTTAGTTAGTTTATATATCCATGAAATGTTAGTTTGCGTTTGGTTAGTATGGATAGGTTATACGTTTCGATATGCGAATATGTTATACGTTTAGATATGGTATTGCAGATATGGTATAGATTTAGATAATAGCTTAGTCTGATGTGAAAGCTTATTTTGATAAGCTGTTTTTAAACAGCTTATTCTGATAAGCTGTTTAATTTCTGATAAGATGTTTCTAAACAGCTTATTCTGATAAGCTGTTTTATGAAAGCTTATTATGATTTGGGTTTGGTATTTGTTATATAGAATGTGGATATGTTATGCGTTTGGTATTTGTTTTATTGAATGTTTAAGGATTTTAGTGATTAATTTCAGAAAATCCTCGTCTGAAGTTAATCATCCTATAGAAAACCCGTCTGGAAATAATTTATTAGAAGTTAATTTCAGAAAGTCCCCTGTTTGGGACTGCTTTTTGAATGTTTTGTCTCATTTACGATATCAATGCGTATAAGTGATTTACTATTTGAGATGATTTCGACAATGTTTCTCCTTTACTCCTATGAATATGTCTTTGATAAACATATTTAGGGAGTTGAGGCGAAATGATGCCAAAGTTTTCTCAATTTGTAAATCAGTTATACGCATTCATATATGAGACGAATCATTAAAAGAGTGGGTTAGGATTGCCTTTCATAGTTGCACTAGGTGAACAAAACAACTCGTATTCCACGTTTAGAGATTATGTGTCGAATCGTTTGAATGTGTCTAATTAAGTGCATGTAATAACTAATTGCATCGTTAAAACACAGCTATGGTAATTGATAAGAGTTTGACCCGTTTAGATCATACTAACAAAGAATTTTATCATGGTCTTGCCGCATTCCTCAAGCATTGCGAGCCGTTATTGAATAGTTCTGGAAATATAAAATGCCCATGTTGTTCCATTCTTTTTGTAATGTACCTTTTGTATCCATCACCCAACTTAAAAAACACATAGCCCAAAAGGGTGGGACCCAAGTTAACAAACATAGTATAACCATGGTGAACCAAAACTCCACCTCTGCCAGTAGTACATAACACAACACAACCTCAGATGAGTGACATGGCATCGTGCCTTAATGATCTTAGTTATATTCCTCTGAATAATGAACAAGTAACGAACCAACTCAAGCTCAACGTAACGAGTTTGAAGAGTTATATGTATTAATATAAATAATGCCTAAAAACATTATTTACATTTTTCGACTCCTCTATGTTTTGAAGATAACAAAATGTAAAAATGTCTACGATAAAAATAAATGTTTACGTGTTATTAATACGTAAATTTCTATTTCGACGTAAATCACCTAAGGTATGATTAAATCAAATCATCAAAACATGATTGTGATCAAGAATAATATTTTTCTTAACATTACAGTTCTACAAAAAGTATGTTACAAAAAATAAATAATATACAAATATTTTTTTTTTATGAAATAAAATGTTTTATTTATTTATATTAAAAATTTGATATGGTTTTCCCCCAAAATAGGAAGGTTCCCCACCAGTTTCAACATTCCTCACAAAGAAAAAAATGGGAGCGTCTGCTTAGGGCGCGGCCCGCAGATATATCTGGGACAGCCAGACCGCCATAGGGCGTTGGATTTTCCTGGCTTGAATACTGCATATTCTCAGCAAAAAAAAATACACCTCTTAGCACGATTTTTTTAGATAACTTTCTCTCACTAAAACCTTCTTTCTCTTTCTAAATCTCTTGATCATTAACATAGTTTAATCTTGTTTTAAATGATCCAATCTCATCTTCTATCTTCTTCTTTCTTCTATCAATTGCAAGAGAAGAACACTCGTATTCGCCAAGAAACGAAGTGTTATAGATTAGTGATTTCTCCTCTCTTCTTCTAAGATCCAAAACTCTATCTTCTTGATCTTGTGTTTGTCTATAAAATCAGAGTGTATAAATCCGATTGTGTTGATTGTGTGTCGGTTTGTATTTTATTCCTTAAAATACATTGGTGAAGTGGTAGATTGGTTCTAGCTAAGATTAGTACTTGACATTTAGCTTAGTGTCGAAAAACAACGTAAGCGACGTGTAAACGGTTTTTTCCGCATAAAGGGAGCTTTTTGACATAGTAAAAGATTTGGATACTCGGGGAGTGGAGTAGGGAGAAGAAGAGCTTCGTAGCTGAACCACTATAAATCTCGGTGTTGTGGTTTGTTTGTTCTATCTCTTATATTTTATCCTTTACTTATTCCTTATATTTATTGTTTCTAATTATGTTGCAAGTAGCTAGATACATTGGTTGTTCATATTGTGACATGATCTTGCATATATTTGAATCTAGTATTTTTATAAGCAAAGTTTTTTAAAACACCAATTAACCGGTAATCTATTCAACCCCCCTTCTAGTTTCTACAATTGGTATCAAAAGCTGAGGTCACTCAAGATTTTTAAAATATATTTTATTTTAAAGCTTGGATCGATCTATGGATTTTGTTGACTATTACGACAACAAACCGAAGCTCAATCGCGGAATGCTAGATCGCGGTATGTATCGAGCACAAGTAGCACCTTCAAACGACACCCTTTGAAGAATAAATAAATGAGAAAAATGAAACACTACAAGTTAAACCGAACGATTATATTGTATTACCACAAAACCTCAAACTCGGTTATAAAGGAAAGAATAGAAGAATGTGTGTGTGTTTTAAGCATCACCCCCTCACCTCCTTTTATAGGGTGAGGGGGTTAGATCCTTAGTCTACACCAACTAGGACTGGGATTTGGTTCCAGCCCACTCAAACAAACATTCCTAAACAACTATAAGGAAACATGCTAATAAAAGAAAACATACTAATTAATCCTAACTAGACTTGGAAACTAATATTGACTAACAATTTCCACCTGAGTGACAAGACTAGTTAGCCCCAACACCAAGTATCTTCATGCAATACTTGAACTTCGGACCTGGAACCACCTTTGTAAACGTGTCAGCTGCATTATCCTTCGTGCCTATCTTCGCCACTCCAATCTCAACGTCTATGTTCGCCAAGTCACCGATCAACTTATTAAACACATCTATATGTTCAGATAATTTCTTACCTGAATCCATGTAGAAAGTGAACAGCTTCTTCTTCAAGTACAATTTATTGGCTAAAGACTTTGTCATATACAAAGTTTCCAACTTTATCCAAACACCCACCGCAGAATCTTCTTTGTTGATTTCCCTCAACACCTTTTTATCCAAGTGCAAGAGTAAGGCACTGTGTGCTTTCTTGTAGACATCCGTTTTTAACGCCGTAGTCTTTTCAGCGTCCGCCATGGTTTCCGAGAATGGATCTAATGCAGCCTCCCAACTATGTTGAATTAATAGACGCCGCATCTTCACACGCCACATCCCGAAGTCATTAGACCCATCGAATTTTTCAACGTCAAACCTCGCTATTGATGACATATTCTTTAACCTTTGTTGCCAAAAAATACCTTCCTGCAAATCGATTTAATTAGAAACCCTAAACCTCGATCACGAACAAATAACCAATCGATAAATTATAAACCAATTTAATCGATTATATTAAAAATTTATTCCACAAGAAAACGAAACAAGTCCTCCTTGTGGTTAACTACTCGTTTTCTACGTATGTAACTTGCAACTTAAAGAAAACTAAAAACCTAGTTTCCTTGCTCGAACCCACGAACCAGCCCTCGAACTTCAAGACCATAATAGCCTATAGCTCTTGATACCACTGCCTTAGGGACTGCTTAAGACCATAAAAAGATTTCTTCAATAAACATACCTTGTTACCTATTCCTTCTTCAAAACCAGGTGGCTGCCTCATAGAAATGGTTTCTTTAAGATTACCATGCAAAAACGCCGTCTTCACATTAAGTTTTTCCAACTCATAATCTTCAAAAGCAGTTAATGAGAGAATCACCCTAATAGATGTATGTCAAACCACAAGTGAAAAAATCTCATTGTAGTCAATCCCTGCTCGCTGTGTAAACCCTCGAGCTACCAGCCTTGCTTTGTACCTTGGTTTTTAAACGCCTTCAATCCCTTCTTTAATCTTATACAACCACTTGCAGCTTACCAGCTTCTGACCAGGTGGTTGATCGACTAACTCCCAAGTATGATTCTTCTTTAAAGAACTCATCTCTTCCTTCATAGCACGAACCCACTCATCCTTTTCAGATGAAATAATTGCGTCCTAGAAAGTGATTGGTTTATGTGTATCTTCTTCCTCAGCAATTGTAACTGCATAAGCCACCATATTATCTACCTTAGACCCTGATGGTCTAGACAATGATACATTACCTTCATCCATATACCTTGCAGGTATAGTAGTTGTTCTTTTTGCTCTATCACACACCAGAACATAGTTTTCCAGATTCTGTTGTTGAGGCCCTTCATCTTGTTCCTCATCTTCATTTCCTTGATTTTCTCTAGTATGAGGATCCATAGTTGGTTCGACCCTACTGCCTTGAAGTTCCACCTCAAACTCAACTTCCTTCCCAGAATCTGCAGCACCAGCACCCTTGAGAGTATCCTTATACATAAGGCTCTCATTAAACACCACATCCCTACTTATGATTATCTTTGGTTTGACATCATCTAACCTCAATAATCTGTATCCCTTCACACCATCATGATACCCTAGGAATATGTATTTTATAGCTCTAGGCTTGAGCTTCCCCCGATTTACATGTGAATAAGCAACACAACCAAATATCCTCAACATCTCGTAATTCGCCAGATGTCCTGACCATAAATCTATAGGTGTCTTCTTCTCCAATGCTGTAGATGGAGACCTATTGATCAGATATGCTGCCGTCACCGTTGCTTCTGCCCAGAACGAATCTGGCAAACCAGATTGAATCAGTAAACACCTAACCTTGTTCAAGAACGTCCTGTTCATTCATTTAGCTAGACCATTCTATTGCGGAGTTCCTACAAATGTCAAATGTCTTGCTATCCGGCTCTCTTTGCATAAGATATTAAATTCCTGATTACAAAACTCTAAACCGTTATCCGTTCGTAGTTTCTTCAGTTTTCTACCTGTCTAGGTTTCTACCAACTACTTCCACTCCTTGAACTTGCTGAACGCCTCATTCTTGTGTCTAAGAAAATGAACCCAAACCCTCCTCAAATAATCATCAACAATCGATAAGAAGTATCGGCAACCACTCATCGATTCCACCCGAGAAGCACCTCAGAGATCCGCATGGACATAGTCTATAACTCCATTTGTTGTGTGCTGACCTTAACCAAAACTCACCCTAATCGATTTTCCAAGAACACAATTTTCACAGAATTCGAGCTTACCTAGACCTTTATTCCCAAGCTCCTCTATTTTTTCCAGTTCATGCAAGCCTGCTTCACTAATGTGACCCAGGCATTTATGCCACACCTGTGCAAGACCTTCCTTTTCTTGTATACCAACACAGCTTCTCCCGATTCAACCCAGCCATCCAAGGAGTACACCCAATTTCCCTTCATAGTTCCTGACAAAACCATCAAAGAACCCTTGATCACCTTTACTCTTCCATTCTGCAACTTCACGGTATAGCCCTCTCGATCCAGAGTACAAATGAAAGATGGTTTGGTACAAGGGTATAATGTGTACATTCTTCTTTGCTGATTCGTTAATTAATACAATGTAACGTTTGGGGTCACATGTGTGTTTTATTTGAGTCTATATTTCGCGCTAGCTTTCAAGGTTTGTTGGATTTATTTTTTCAACAAATTCCGACATATATCTAGAAGTGAAATCTATGCAAAGACCACCACTTTTCGAAAGCGATAGTTTTATTTATTAGAAAATAGATTTGAAACGTATGTAAAATCAAAATATCTTGATCTTTGGCATGTTATTACCAACGGTGATTTTCAACCTATTGAAAATAATCCGGGAACCAAATTAGACGAGGTTATCCCTTTTGAAAAACAAAGTGATGATCTTAAAAAGAGGTTTACGAAAAACAACAAAGCCAAAATGGTTATTTACAACGCTTTGCCAAGAAAAGAATATGAAAGAATTTTCATGTGTAATACGGAAAAATAAATTTGGAAAACTTTGTTAATCACCCATCAAGGTAATAGCCAAGTCAAAGATAACGTGATTGACCTTTTGGTACAACAATATGAATAATTCTTCACTTTCGAAGACGAATCTATAAATAGTGCTTTTGCTAGATTTAATACTATTATTACTAGTCTAAAAGCTCTTGATGAAGGTTACTCTAGCAAGAATTATGTTAGGAAGTTTCTTAGAGCTCTACATTCTAAATGGAGAGCAAAGGTCACGACGATTGAAGAATCGAAAGAATTGACATCACTATCTCATGGTTAACTCATTGGTAATCTCAAAGTCCATGAGATCTCTTGCTTTAAAGGCTAAAAAGAATCTAGTGATGAAGAATGCTCGACTTCTGGAAGTCAAGACGAAGAGTACGCCATGGTAGTTAGAGACTTCAAGAAGTTCTTCAAAAGAAGAGGTAGGTTCGTCAGACAACCTAGGAACGACAAAAAGACGTTTCAAAGAAGCCGAGATGACAAGAACAACAAAAGTGATAGGAAGTGCTTTAGATGCGGTGACCTAAACCATCTTATTGGAGAATGTTCAAAACCGCCGAAAGACAAGAACCAAAGAGCATTTGTTAGAGGTTCTTAGAGTAATAGTTGTGAAGAAGATGATGAAAATGCTAAAGATGAAACATGTCTTATGGCTCAAACATCTAATGTGGTATGTTCCGAATCCTCTTACTTTAGTGATAAAAATTCATCAATAGATGATTCTACTTTAGATAGTGAGTATGATAGATTATGCAAGATGAGCCTAAAAACAATCAATAAGAATAAAATTTAAAAAATGTTAGAAACGAATTAGAGAAACAACTTAGTGAAAAAGAAAAATTGTCTAAACTCGAGAAAAAAAGAGAGTCGATCTCGAATGTACAAATTGTCAAATACTAAAATCGACAACGAAAAACTCAAAGAGGAAGCCTTTGAAGCTAACTCAATTTGAAAAGAGTACACATTCTTTAAATGAAATGTTGAGTAATCAAAAACCCTCCAGAGATAAATTGGGTCTAAGCTTTAATTCATTTAAAGCATCAACAAGCGGGACTAAGGAAATAAAATTTGTAAAATCTCAAAAAGAGACGTCCTCTGGTGGCGGTCCCCTAATTGATTAGGGCACCCCCCCCCCCAGAATGCATAGACGACCCCCAAAGCAAATGAGGGACCGCTTCTCTATTCGTCAAAAAAAGAAAAATTTGTTATTTTTCAAAAATCCATTTTGGGTTCAAGAACAAAACATATAATGGTTAACAATGTAAATATTCCCGGTGCTAGTGATAATGTAGTTAAACAGTTTTATAAACCATCGTTAAAACCCAGAGTTGGATTTTATAAACCAAATTTCAGGTCGAAAACTCCACCACCTAGAAGAGTCAATAATCATTATCCTCGTTCTAAGACATCGCAACCAAAAAAATGTTGGTCAACAAAACCAACCTCATGGTTTTCTCATAACTTGGATTAACTTCCAACCTCAAAGTTACATGCCATATGGAATGTGTCCTCCATTTCCACATCCTAATCAAATGTAAGGGATGTTTAGTACTAATAACTTTGGACCCATGAGATATTAGGGACCAAATGTTTGAGTTGTTGTCTTATATAAATAGGTATGCCTTGGAGTCGACTTAGAACCCGATGAGTGGATAAAAGATAGTGGATGCTCTAAACACAAGACGGGTAACCGAAAGCTCTCCATAACCTACAAGGCATACAATGGATGTAACGTCATTTTTGGTAGTAATCTTTGCGGTAACATCATTGGCAAAGGTATAACCTGTTCTAAGTTTCAGTGATCTTCAATGGGGAAATATTTTGATCACCAGGGTCTATTTCGTTGAGGGCTTGGGGCACAAACTGTTCTCAGTTGGGTAGTTTTATGATTCAGATTTAGAGGCCACTTTCAGAAGAAACACATGTTTCGTCAAAAACTTTAAAGGAGTTTATTTGTAAAAAGGAAAGCGCACAACAAACCTTTAGACCATCAATCTCCATGAAATGGCATTTGCATCCCCAATTTTTCTCATGGCTCGTGCAACTTCTACCAAGTCATGGTTATGGCATCAACGTTTATCCCTCTGTAATTTTGACACCATAAATGACCTTACCAAAAACAATCTTGTCACAGTGTTGGGAATAATTGAAACCGACTAAGTGTCGTTTCTGCTGATGGTATTAAGTCGTTCCTGCTGGCAGTACAAGTAGCGTTCCTGCTGATTATGTTTCTGCTGGTCATGTTCTCGTTTCTGCTGACAGAGATAGAATCTGCTGATCTTTATTAT
>BQNB010053310.1:30011-40072 GCA_026074375.1 Tanacetum coccineum | reverse complement strand
ATTAAAATAGGCTCCTAGACAGTGGAATGCTAAGTTGACTTCTACTTTGATTGAAAATGGGTTTAGTCAGAGTAAGTCTAATTATTCTTTATATACAAAGTTTAATAAGGGGTTTTTTTGCTTTATTGGTTTATGTGGATGATATTATCATTACTGGTAATTGTATTTCTGAGATTGAGAAGTTTAAAAAGTTTCTTAAGTCTAAGTTTATGATTAAAGACTTTGGTAAACTTAAATATTTTCTTGGAATTGAAGTTGTGGATACTAATAAAGGTATTTGCCTCAATCAGAGGAAGTATGTTCTTGATTTGTTATCTGAGTATGATATGCTTGCATGTAAACCTACAAAACCTCCTCTTATGTCTAAGTTGTCATTTCTAATGAAGCTAGTGATAAAGATCATTCACTTGAGAATATACCTGATTATCAGAAATTGATGGGAAAGTTGATTTATTTAACCAATACTAGGCCAGATATTTCTTATGATGTGCATTGCTTAAGTCAGTTTATGCATTCTCTTTTGACTTTTCATCTTAAGATTGCCTTTAAGATATTAAGATATCTCAAGAGCTGTCCAGGTTTGGGAGTCCATAGTACTAAGACTTCTGGTATGTTTCTTAATGCTTATTCTGATGCTGATTGGGCTAAATGCATTGTTACAAGGAAATCTGTTATTAGATATTGTGTTTTTTTTAATAATTCTCTTGTTTCTTGGAAAAGTAAGAAACAAAATACTCTCTCTAAATCTTCAACTGAAGCAGATTATAGAGCTCTTGCTTCAGTAACCAGTGAAGTGATATGGATTTTAAAATTTTTAAAAGATTTGCAAGTAGAAAATCTTTTGCCTGTTTCACTTCATTATGACAGCAATTCAGCTATTAAGATAGCTGCCAACCAAGTTTTTCATAAAAGAACAAAACATCTTGAGATTGACTTACATTTTGTAAGAGAAAAGATTTTAAATGGTGTTGTTAAAATCGTTAAAAGTAGATTCTGCAAATCAAATTACAGACATCCTTACTAAAGGGTTGGATACAATTCAGCATTATGAATTGATTAAAAAACTTGGTATGTATGATGTTTACCAGGTTGAGACTAAGGGGGGATCTTGAAATAATAGTATCATTTGGTAAACATTTAGTTCAGGGACTGATGTTGCCAATTCTTATTGTTGTTTCAGTATTGTTAGAAGTTTGAGCTAGTTTTGAAGTTATTGAAGAGTTGGAGGTCTAAAGCTGTCAAGTCTTGGAAATTCCTTTATATAAAATCTGGAGTCTCGCTCTCCTTCTCTGACTTTTGCTAATCATTCTCTCTCTCTCTAAACTCTCTCTCTTTAAAAGTTGTAAACCTTAATTTGTGGATCATCTTGATCTTAATTTCTGTTGTAATAGAACAATAATCAAGATAGATTATTGATCCATACCTGATTAGCAGTGGTGGATTGTTTTTTAATATCTGATTGAGATCAGTTTGTTGTTGTTCTTGATACTAAAATTAAGGTTTGAGTTGTTTTATATAATAAGATTCATAAATTCTTCAGGTATATAATAATAGGTCTAGTAGTGATCAACATTATATTGTAACACTTAACGTTGTACAATTGCTTCTTTTTATCACTAACGTCATCAAGCATTAACGTTGTACAACGCTTCTTTTTATCACTAACATCATCAAGCAAATATACTTACTATTATATATACCTACAACTTTCTTCACAAATCAGTCGATTAGAAGAACAATCGACTCAACCAGATAAAATTCAATACCTTTGCTCAACTTAATTATTCAATCCATCTAATTTATCTTTAGTACACATAAGTTGTGTTTCTTTAGTATGTACACATTAACGCGTATATATCTTATATGTAGGGCTGTGAATAAAATAGACGAATAAGAACAGATGCTTATTCATGTTCGTTCGTTGAAGTTTAGCCGGACAAATGAACGTACACGATCGTTTAAACAGACGCAATTTCTTGTTCATGTTCGTTTGTTACGAGAATAAGATTGTTCATGTTCGTCTATGTTCGTTTATATTCGTTTATTAAGGAACATAAACGAACAGAAATAAATGAACGTATAAAAATAAGCACAAAACATCTAGAATATTGTAATGTATCTTTTTGCGTGTTCGTTTGTCTAAGTTTGTGTATATTACGAAGAGTATCTTATATTAATATACGATAACGGGACATAAACAAATAAACATACATAAACGAACATATATTTGGACGTTCACGAACGTAAATAAACGAGCTAGACTTGTATTCATGTTCGTTCATTTAATTAAACGAACATAAAATTTTGTTCATGTTCATTCTATTAGTAAATAAACAAGTATAAGCGAACTTTTAGTCGAACGATTAATAAAATGTTAATGAATGTTTGATTCATTTACATTCCTATGATAGGTATCATTTACCAATTATAAGTATAAATATTAAAAGGGTGCTACTATTGGTATCCCCTGGCTCACTAAAAGGTACAAAAAAGGTATCGAATATTCTTTTTGTACCCCCCTTTTACAGTGCAACGCAGTTTTTTATCAGTTTCTGTTCCGTAATTTTTTTACAGTTTCATACTTTTGACCTGTTAAACTTTATATTTTTAGTTCCGTATTCTGCGTTTCACTGTTTTATAATATAAACAAAATTTAAAAAAAAAAAAAAAAAAAAAACCGGAAAAACTTGAGGGGTACAAACGGCATTTCAGAGGGGGTACAAATAACATGAGCCATATTAAAATCACTACAAGGACCATAGTACATGTTCAATGGTTAGCAAAAAAAGAGGTGATTTGTATATATATATTTTTTTTTGTCATTCATCATTAATCCTGAGTGTTGCATTGTATACATTACCGATGTAATTTAGTGGTAGATGGAAAAGAAATTTAATGTACAGCTCACCTCACTAGCAAAAGGAAATGAAAGACGAAATTTTGTGACATACTGTTCTATGCAGAGAGTATTTAATACATGAAGTCTTAGTCTATGTATTGACCGGCTTAGTGTTTGTGGGTAGTAGGTATAGGACTATAGGAGTAGGTCTAGGTGTGGGTTTTTGCATTCATGTCAGCGTAGACATCACAATGAAGCATATGGAGATCGACTTTTATAGTACATTTTCAGACACCAAATCATATGTCATTTGCAACTCCATAATAAAGGTTCATTGTTCTTTTTTTTTTGAACGGCAAAGATGGAATATATATAAAAAAAAGAGACTAGCAAGACGCTAAAAACTTAAAGTACAATAGAGTCAACAAAGAGAAATACATAACATCAAAAAATGGTAAAATCCCGAGACTTTAACTGCGAGGGAATCAAAAGGGATGAAAAAACTTTTGACACGAAGGCCGACGGATCGGTTTTCACTTCGGCAAAAGAAAAACCCCCCATCCCGGAGGCCGAGCCACCGGTTTTCACTTCGGGATGGATTTTGATGAAACCCCAAACAAGTCCCGAGAGAATGAAGAAAAGAAGAACCATCCTCAAAACCGACGAAGATGCCAAACGAAAAAACCTTGGCGTACAGGTACGCCAACCCAGCGAACTTGAACGCCAGCTTCAGGAAAAAACCAAAAGCAGCTCTAACCATTGCCATTACGCGTGATCGAAAGGGGATACATAAGCCAGTCATTCCAAGATAACTTCATATGGTCCCTATTGTGAAGCCACGAAAATAAAGAGAAACGAACATTATCGAAGAGATCACTTTTCCTCAACGGTTGAGAGTTAAACGTAACGCTATTTCGGTGTCTCCAAAGCCACCAAAGAATCTAAGTAGTAATAACATAGAACATGCGTTTTTTCTCTTTAGAATCATGCCAAGAGATGTTCCAATCATTGAGAGAATCCCAAGAAGAAGCTTGAAAAAGAGGAAAATCACACCATCTAAAAAGCGAGCTTCCACATATCGGTAGCAATGTCGCATTCGAAGAAAATATGATTAGCAGATTCAACATTGGCATTGCAAGAAGGACAAGAGATAGCCGGAATATCCATACCACGCGAAGAGCGATTCAATCTATGAGGGAGCTGGTCCAAAGAAAGCCTCCACATAAAAACATTGACCTTTCGAAGGATAGATTTATCCCAAGTAGTAGCATGAGCAAGAGTGGGAATGATATTTTGGTCAATCCTATAACGAGCATCCTTGACGGTAAAAATACCATTAGGACCAAGACTCCAAGTACAAGTATCTTCATTGACATCAATATTTAGTTGACCGATCTCATTATTATTAATACGGTCAATGATAAGACAATCTTTGTCTTGATCAAGACGATAGAGCCGATTGTACCTTGTAAAAAGAGGAGCTCGCCACCCAAAATATCTTTTCAAAAATCAACTACGAGTGCCACAACCTGCTTAAACGAAAAGCTGTTAGGATCAGATAATACTTTCGAGTGGAGAGAAAATTAGAGGTTCAACAAATGTTAGCCCAAATGCCCTTGAAGCTACAACCATTTGTATCGAAACCTCCTTCTTGACCATGATAAGCTTTGATGACCTGAACCCAAAGGGCGTTTGGGGAAGAAAGCAACCTCCAACGCCATTTTTGAAGAAGAGCAAGGTTGAAAGCTTTAAGACTGCCAATGTTTAACCCTCCTTTATCGAAAGAATTAAGAATAATTGGCCATTTGACCCAAGCCATTTTGTTTTCATCTTTATTACCACCCCAAAAAAATTTAGCCCGAATTCTTTCCAGGTCTTGAAGGACCGATTCGGGTGCTCTGAAAATCGATAGATAGTAGATACCAAGACTACCAAGCACAGACTTGATAAGAGTCAGACGACCCCCAATCGACAGAAGATTAGCTTTCCAAGAGGAAAGCCTCATATGAAAACGATCAACAAGCGTCTTCCAGCTAGCAATAGACTTCATATTGGAACCAATGGGGAGACCAAGGTAATTGAAAGGGATATCACCTGCAATACAACCAGCATTGCTAGCCATACTTAAAACTTCATCTTTATTAACCCCAATACCATAAATATTAGACTTGTGAATATTAATCTTGAGACCCGAGGCTAGATAGAAAACATGGAGAACACGGAATGATATTATCCATGTCTTTAGCATTCCAATCCGTAGTAATGATCACATCATCTGCATAGAAAAGATGGGAAACATTGATAGTAGAATTCTTAATATTAACACCAGTAATCAAACCATTTCCCACTGCTTCCTCAAAAGCATTATGGAGACCTTCCATAACCAAGATGAAAAGGAAAGGAGATAGAGGATCTCCTTGCCTAAGACCACGCTTAATGGAAAACTCAGACGTAGGGCTACCATTAATAAGAATAGAAGCTCTCGAAGAATTGAGACAGTTTAATCCTAGGAGCACCATTTATACAAATCCAAAACTTATCAGCGTCGAGAATGTGAAATCAAGTAATTCCAGCTTATGGAATCAAAAGCCTTTTCAAAGTCCACTTTAAAATGAGGAACTTCTTTTTCCATTTTTTATCACAACTTAATGATTCGCTTAGAATAACGGGGCCATCAAGAATTTGACGACCAGCAATAAACGCCGACTGTTCCTTGCTAACAATCTTGTCAATCACTTTAGATAAACGGTTAGCTAAAATCTTGGCAATGATCTTATAGTGTATACCAATAAGCGAAATAGGGCGAAAGTCAGTGATTAAGGTAGGGTTGTTGACCTTTGGGATAAGGGTGAAAAACGAAGAATTAGCACCATTAGGCATAACACAAGAAGCAAAGAATAAGTTAACAAAATCATATAGATCCTTCTGAATAGTGCCCCAATACTTCTTCACAAACGCAAAAGAGTAACCATCCGGGCCCGGAGCTTTACTACTTCCACAATCCCAAACGGCTTCCTTAATTTCCTCAAGGGTAACCTGTCTTTCAAGAGTTTCTCGATCCATGCAATTAAGGGAATGAGAATGAGGAAGGTTAGAGAACATAACCTGTGAATCTTGAGCTTGGAATTTCCTTTTGTAGAATTGAAGGAAGGCATCCTTGATCAAACAAGGGTTCGTGATCCAATTTCCTTCAACCATAATCCCATTGATCATCTGATTCCGCCTTTTTTGGTTGATGAGCCCATGGAAGAATTTGGAATTTTCATCCCCTTCTATATCCCATTTGACATGAGCTTTTTGAATAATATCCATTGAAGCAAACTTATCGATCTTTTCAATTTCTTGAAGAAGGATGAGGCGGTGATCATTGTCGGAAGGCATTGCGATCCTCTCAATCCTTTTCTTCAATTGAATTAATTTCCTCAAGAGCCACGGTTTCCGTTTCTTTCTAACGTCTTGATGTTGTTGCTCCATTGTTTGATTCTTATCCCTTGAGGCGGCGAAACTTTTCATGACATTTGAGATTAGAATCAAGCAATTCCCATTCGTCTTTAATGAGGTTATTAAAACCATCTCTCAGAAGCCATGAGTTATACAATTTGAACGGAGTGGGACCAAAATCAGTTTTGTCAATATGAAGAAGGATATGGTTATGATCAGACCATAACCTATCGAGAGCAGTAATCCAAACATCTGGGAGCCGAATAGTCACATCTTCCGAAATAAGGAAGCGATCAAGTTTATAAGCTTAGTACCAGCTTTATTCATCAAGTAAAAAAAAAAAAAAAAAAAAAAAAAAAAAAAAAAAAAAAAAAAAAAAAAAAAAAAAAAAAAAAACAAAACAAAAACAACCCCACCCACACACAAAAAAAAACAAAAAAAAAAAAAACAAAAAAAAAAAAAAAAAAAAAAAAAAACAAAAAAAAAAAAAAAAAAAAAAAAAAAAAAAAAAAAAAAAAAAAAAAAAAAAAAAAAAAAAAAAAAAAAAAAAAAAAAAAAAAAAAAAAAAAAAAACAAAAAAAATAAAAAAAAAAAAAAAAAAAAAAAAAAAAAAAAAAAAAAAAAAAAAAAAAAAAAAAAAAAAAAAAAAAAAAAAAAAAAAAAAAAAAATAAAAAAAAAAAAATAAAAAAAAATAAAAAAAAAAAAAAAAAAACACCAACAACACCCAAACACAAAAAAAAAAAAAAAAAAAAAAAAAAAAAAAAAAAAAAAAAAAAAAAAAGGAGCGACCACCAATAGGAAGATCGACTAAACATGTGGAATCAATGAAAGAGTTAAAATGATCAGCTTCAATACTATTCAAAGTAGTACCAAACCTTTCTTGTGCGTTTCTGACAACATTCATGTCTCCAAACATAATATAGGAGCCATTATGGTGATGCATGAAGTCTGTGAGTCTATTCCATAAGGCAAGTTTAGAAACATGATCTTGTGGGCCGTAAATATTCACCATGAAACAGTCTCCCACTACATTCTTCCAATTCCCTTTGATAATAATAAACGAGTCGTCACACCAAATAGAATTCTTAGAGAACATATTGGGGTCCCATATAGAAATAAGACCACCTGAGAGACCACGAGCCATACTACAAGCATAATCAAAAGCATAGTTACCCCACATAGATTTAATTCGAAATAGCTCAAGACGAGTCATTTTTGATTCTTGAATCCCAAGAAAATGCACATTGTGTTTAGAGTTATTCATTTGTCAACCATGTGAATCCCGATTCCTTTGATCATTTTGTTTAGAGTTTTTTTACATCCTCTAACATCATAACCAAGTGATGAGCCCACATCAATGATTTGGTTGAGTTCACTTAAAAGGGAAAATCCTTTGATATCATTTTTTCTACGTCTTGCAAACGATGTAGAACAATTGCTAGATGATGAAAAGCTCTTTTTCATGAACTCAAATCCAGGAGGTCTACTTAAATCCGAAGAATTATCCTTTGTTTCTGAATTAGTGGAATTAAAATTGGTGTCTTCTTCCATTTTTTTCTTTGGGGAGTCGATTGAATACCTATTTTCACCATCTTTTTTGTCCCCTTCGGTACCCAGTTCATTGTCAAAAGCTTGTTCATCCATATTGTTGAGTTTTGTTTGGAGTATTTCAAAATCATCAATCGGTTGCTCGTCGTTTGATTCAGATACATGATCCACCTCCTTTAAATCTGATTGGAGGAAATGTCATTGTAGTCATCTTTTATTTTTGTATCCTTGATCCCAATTTCTTGGACCGAAACCTCAATACGATCATTCCTTGATGTGACTTGAACAGTTTCCTGAAGATGAGTTGATTGTGAATGGTAGATATGCAAAGTCTACCGAACTAATGCATGTGGATTTTTCTTCTTCTCGATGAACAGAATTTCCAATGCTACTTGCATATTTTGTAAGCATTGAGCAAGCACATAAAGTAAACCACTCACCTCATCCAAAGATTCCGTTGTGAATTTTAAATATTAGGCATGGGAGCCCCTTTTAATCGAATTTCAACCTTTTAAGACTTTATTTCTCTTAGAATTTAGAGCAAGACATAGATGAGGAAATTGTATCCAAATCCAGTATCCGCCTTACCATGTTGAATATTAAGATCTAAGAAGCCTATCATCTCCTACAAATGTCATCATGTTTTCCATGGAATGATGTCTTTCAATTTCATCAAGTAGGATTGTATTCTTGTTTTCCCATTAATGGTTTCTTGTTTGAGAGGTGTGATGGTGCGTTTTTGGATGGGTTTTGTTTCGTTGGAGGTTGATATGGGAACATATTTGAGGGTCGATGAGTATGAGGGTTTTGGTTGGTGTGTTTTGATTTCTGAAGGTTTATTATTTGTGGCGATGTTGTTAAGAGATGGGAAGGCGTTATGGTTATTGGCGGTAGTGAAAGCGTTGGTAGGTTTTGGTTGGGATTGAGTATATTTTGGTGCTAGGGTTTTTGTGTTGGGATGTTGGTTTAAAGCTAGGTGATGTAAAGATGAAAAACTACCAATCCATATATTGACATAGAGTTCACATTAGGAATTTGCCTCTCCTTTACAAATACGTATTAATAAAACCAAAGCGTTTACCTCCTTTAGATAATTTATTAGCGATGAAAGCGTCAACCAAACGACCATGAGAAGCACACACGTTCCATAATCCTTTTGATGTTAATGCCGGAGGCATATTGGTGACATAAAAGGATGTTGCAATGTTCTCCAAATCCTTATGATAAGGATTTCTAATTGGTTTTGATTTCTTGTTCCGAGTTATCCATGTCCAACCATTTTGATCCGTATTGACGAATTGCTTTCCCATGAAGAAGAAAATTGATTAGGGTTTTTGTAGTTTAGGGTTTTTTTTTGTTTTTTTTTATGAATTGAAAGATCGAGGAAGAACGAAGGGGAGGGGTTGTAGGAGATAATTGATTAGGGTGTTTGAAGATATGTTTAAAATATTGAGGAAATAGAGGCACACAGAAGATGGGGAGGAGTTGAAGGGAGGAAAATTGATTAGGGTTTTTGAAGATCCTCGAACCAGTCATGTACTCACTCGTGACTCTTTGACTTATTATAGCTTTAGAGGCTTAGGTGTAGTAACGCCGGCAACGGCGTTGCCCGGCGTTACTACACCGCTCGACGGCGTTGGGTCCGGCGTTGGCCGGCCCACGCACGTTGGGGTGGATTTAAAAAAAAAACATTTACCCCCCCCCCCCCCAAACGACTATATACTAGTTTTAATTTTCCCCCTTATTTTTAAAAAGTTACCAAACACCCCCTAACGGCTAGTTTTATTAAAAAAAATTACAAAACAGCCCCTAACGGCTATATTTTTTTAAAAAAATATTTCATTTTACCCCCCTCACACAACTCATTATAAATACTTCAATACCTCTATATTATTTTCTCACAAAAAAAACATACATTTACAACAAAAAACACTACAAACTCTTTCACAATGAATCAAAATCGAACCGTTTTTGATATCGATGAGGAAACCGACGCATTCTATTTACAAAAAGCTGTCGAGTATCACGAATGGCTAATACAACAAGAAGCTCAACCACGATTGACCCGTACACCGATCTTCCGTGACCGTGAAGATGCCGAAAGACGTCTACGTGCTGATTATTTTGATGATCATTGTAAGTATCCGTTATACTATTTTCGGAGAAGATTTCGTATGAGCCGTAAACTTTTTCTAAAAATTGTCAATGGCATTTCAAGTTATACGGCCGATC
>BQNB010053310.1:0-26258 GCA_026074375.1 Tanacetum coccineum | reverse complement strand
GGTGAACATCCCAATTGCGACCAAAGTCGATAACACACGCTCTTAACATATCCTCTAAAGTCTGAATCGTACGCTCACTTTATCCATCCGTTTGAGGATGATAAGCTGTACTCATATCCAATCGCGTCCCTAAAGCTTTTTGCACTATTTGCCAGCAACATGATGTAAACCGTCCATCTCGATCCGAAATAATCGACACGGGAACTCTGTGTCGTGCGACTATCTCATCGATGTACAACTTTGCCAATCTCTCAGTACTATAATCCTCTCGCATCGCCAGAAAATAAGCCGACTTGGTTAGCCTGTCGATTATTACCCAAATGGTATCATGCCCATTCTTCGTCTTAGGTAACTTGGTGATAAAATCCATAGTGATCTTATCCCACTTCCATTCGGGTATCTCGAGTTGTTGCAATAAACCCGAAAGACTTTGATGCTCAGCCTTCACATTTGAACAAGTTAAACATTTGCTAACATAAGTAGCAATAACCCTCTTCATTCTACCAGTACATATCTCGAAGATCATGGTACATCTTATCTACTCCAGGATGTACAGAGTACTTAGTCTTATGAGCTTCGTCCATAATTATCGTTCTCACATCTCCTGCTAACTGAACCCATATACGGTTCATAAAGTATAAACTCTCGTCTTCTTTCCTTTCCATCTGTTGATCTAACCCATGTAGCTGTTGACCGTTGGCCACCGTTGACTGCCGCCGTTGACCACTGTTGACCGGTGGTCCGGTGGTAGTCCGGTGACGGTGCCAGAACAGTAATTACACCACGTGGCATCACTCAGGTGGTGACACGTGGCATTCTAATGATTGGAGTACGATGTACTGTGCAGGTATACGAGGTACTGTAGCAATACGAGGTTGATTGGTATCAGGTTTCTAGAAGCACACGTGGCAGTATCTCATTAGTGGATCCAGCTGGCGTACGAGGTACGCTGTATAATAACACGGGGTGGGCTAAAATGACAAAAATGCCCCCCACCTTTGCACTAAAACGCGTCAGAACGGCCTAAAAAGACGAAAATGCCCCCAAGCCCACTTTGGGCTATAAATTGGAACGCAACAGCTCATTTGGGGGAGTTAGTTATTAAGTTAATTTTTTTCATAGTAGTAGGTGTAGATTTAGGAGTAGTGTAGTATAATTTTTAGCTTATTGTAAAAGCTTTTATAGCTTATTTAACTTATTGTAATGAAGATTTTGAGCTTATTATTGAAGATGTTTAAGGTTTGTTTTTATGAAATGTTTATTCTTTCTTAATGCTTATTTTCTTTTTATGCTTATTCTTCTTCTACTCTTTCTTTTCTTTTGCTTATTTCCAAATAAGCTCACCTCAATCTTACTTGGATCCACGTAAATACCAGATTGGTTGACCACATGACCAAGGAAATGCACTTCTTGAAGCCAAAACTCACACTTAGAAAATTTAGCGTACAACTTCTCTTTCCTCAGCAATTCCAACACCAACCTCAAATGAACCCCATGTTCCTCCTTAGACTTTGAGTAGATCAATATGTCATCAATGAAAACAATAACAAACTTATCTAGGTATAGTTTACAAACTCGGTTCATCAAATCCATAAAGACTGCTGTCGCATTGGTTAATCCAAAAGGCATAACTGTAAACTCAAAATGTCCATATCTCGTTCGAAACGCGGTCTTTGGAATATCACCCTCATGTACTTGGAGCTGGTGATAACCCAACCTAAGATCTATCTTGGAGAAATAACGTGATCCTTGCAGTTGATCAAATAAGTCATCAATTCTAGGGAGAGTATAGCGGTTCTTAACAGTCAACTTGTTCAATTCCTTATAATCAATGCACATGCAAAAAGAGCCATCCTTCTTCTTGACAAATAACACAGGTGCTCCCCACGGAGAATGAATGGGTCGTATGAAACCCTTGTCTTGCAACTCTTGAAGCTGCCTAGACAATTCTTGCATTTCCGAGGGCGCTAGACGATATGGAGACTTTGCAACCGGCGTCGCTCCAGGAACTAGATTTATGCGAAGCTCAACTTGTCGTTGTGGGGGTAACCTCGACAAGTCTTCCGGGAATACATCAACAAAATCCCTTACTATAGATATATCACTCAATTTTGGTTCATCTACCTTTGCATTCATTAAGGCTTTGGCGGCTCCTAAAGTACGTTCCCCTTGAACCCTAAGTATCCCACTACCTTCCAACGGTATTTCAACCACCTTCTCATGACACACTATCACAACCTTATTCTAGAACATCTAGTCCATCCCCATAATCACATCAAAACTTCCATGACCTAACGGTATCAAATTTATGCTAAACATGGAATTTTCTAGTTCTAGTTTGCAGTCACGGATAATCCTATCAACTTCTACTTTCTTACCATCTGCTACTTCTATCACATAACCAGGATTTACAATACTAGGTTTCACATTCAGTAAAGGCGCAAATTTAGTAGAAATAAAACTAAAATCAGCTCCATAATCAAAAAGTACAGTAGCAAAATGATCGTTCAAAGAAAAAGTACCCGTCACAAAGTTAGGATCCTGTAAAGCCTCCACTGCATTCACATTCACATTGAAGGCCCTTCCTCTAGCTCGATTCCCATTGTTCCTTGTGTTTTAATTACCTTTAATAGTTAAACGGTTTCCCACCTGACCAGGTGCTCGGTTCAACTTAGGACAAGTATTTTGAAAATGCTTGCGGCTTCCACACTCATAACATGTCCCCGGTTCAAACTCCATTCTAACAGCATTAAGAGGAGCCACTTGCTTAAACGGTGCCCGATAATATTTAGCAAAATGACTCGGTTTTTGACAATTGTAACACACTTTGCAAGGTCCATTTTCAGGATGATAGGTATAGCACTTAGCACACCTGGGATTGGAGCCCACAAACTCGTTTCTAGGAGAAGCTGTCGCCACAAAACCTGTTCCCACTTTTGCTTTCTTATTCTCTTTCCATGACCCTCCTGACTTACTTGTCTCTTCCACCCCATTTCTTTTCTCATTACCCTTCGTCAATGTACCACAACTGACTGCCTCATCAGTAAGTATTCCAGCCCTAAGGATTGCACTCTGTATTGTGGTTGGTTGGGTCACTCAAAGCATTCCCCGAATCTCAGGAGCCAAACCAGCTATGTACCTCTTGATGCGTGATGACTCAGGAGTAACTAGGTGCGGGACCAACTTAGCCAATTCGTGGAACCGATCTGTATAACCGGCATGATTGGCTCCCACCATCTTATGATTCCAAAACTCAGTTTCCAACTTCTCCATTTCATTGCTAGGACAGAACTCCTCTACAAGCAACGCCTTAAAATCAGTCCATGACATACCTATCGCAGCTTCGCGACCTCTTGCTTGAACTTGGGTGTTCCACCAAGTCAAAGCCTTGTTCACAAATGAGCTAGCAGCATACTTCACCTTTTGATTCTCAGAACACCCACTATTGTCAATCACATTCTCCATCTTCTCGATCCATCGGGTAAGTGCTATCGCACCTCCCTTTCCATCATACTCTTTGGGATTGCATGCCATGAACCCTTTGTAAGAACACCCGTTGTTCCCACCATTTCCACCATTCCCACCATTCCCACTATTAGCATTCACCTGATTAGCCACTTGAGTGACGATTTAGGGTAGGATGGTTTGCAATTGTTGCACGATGATGGCAGCAATGTCGGGGTTCTCATTGTTGTTAGGACCACTTCTACGGGTTGGAGCCATTTCTATAAAGAAACATAATATCGACATACATTAGATGAAAGGGGACGGATTCTCACCCTAAAATTCCTATTATAACACATATATCATTATATACACATGCATTCACAACATTAATCACCAACAGGTTAACACCAATCCGTGAAATCATACTTGCAAATCCACTTGTTTGTGGAGCATGTATAATTATGTTGGCCACCATAATTTTAGAGGCTCCCTTCCACAGATGTACTCCCTCCTATGACCACACTTCTCAATGTTAACAAGACATATAACACATAATTCACATCAAACAAATCACCACACATGGAAAATAACCCAAAAATCACTCAAGCCTTATTATTAAAATATTCAAATAAATCCAAAAAAATCCAAAAGTAAACATTACTAACATGGCTCCAACCAAAGTCAAACAAACTAAAGTCTTAAAACTTAGAACAAAACGGATAGTCAGGTATTGGGTCGAACTCTACTTTCACATGTGTCTTCCAACTCACTACACTTGGGTCCACTCCTAGCCGTGGACTCGAGATCTGAATCACTATCGGATACTGTATAACTCCACAACTCATAGTTTGGCCCTTTATTAGGCTCTTCTTCTTCTTTATTCGATGGTGGGTATCTAGGGAATTTTTCAGGTAATTTGGTGACAGTGCCATCATTTGCGGTAATTTTTGTTTCATATTTCATAATTCTTTCCCCTTTAACTTCTTTCACAATCAACTTCTCTTCGACTTGACACGGGTATAGGTCAATAGGAATTCGGATTTTACGGCTATTCCGCCTCTCCTAAATTCCAGTCTTTGGATTAGTGAAACTCCTATGTCTAGTTGCACGGGAAACTCCCAAACGAAACTTCTTAAGGTCGGGGGGAGACATGGCTAAAATATCAAGAACATAGCATATACCAAATCAGATAGGGGAAAACAACATAACTAAATAAAAAATTAAGCAAAAGAAGATAATAAAAACTATGAAATCATGGGGAAGCATGATAGTTATAATACTAAACACTTAAGCCCTAAAATGCATCTATATGAAGGACTCCTAGGTTGTAGTCTAGGCTCAACCACCTACTTCTCTATAACCAAAGGCTCTGATATCAATCTGTCACACTCCGCCAAGGTGGAAACGCGAGGCGTAATGAGAATGGATATCATCACAACACAATGGTGTCACAATATAGAAAACTACATGAACTAAACGGAACATAAGGGACACAAAGTGTCATGAAAATACCCAAACAAACATAAAAGATATTCGGCGTCTTATATTGAAGTACAAGGGGTTTACTCTAATAACAAGACATGCAATACAACCAAACAAGACTAAGCAGTCAAACCAACAAACATTTAATATGCAATCAAACGAGAATAATTAGGAGATTTAAACTTCGCATGCAGCCTATGGTCTCTCTAGCCACTTCTCTCATTCCTATGATCTTCATTATGCTTACCTGAAAATGATGCTTAAAAACGTCAACACAAAGGTTGGTGAGAGACATAGGTTTAAGACACGAAAATCAAATCTTATACACAATTACTGTGATTAATGCAAACATGGCAGGACAATTACTACACTATCATACAAGCTAGCATGCAAATGTAACCAAAACGAGCATGGGAACGGAATGTGTCCCTCGATCCAACAAGTATCAACAATTTGGGTAGGAACGTTACCCCCGATCCATTAAAACCGTCACTTCACATGGGTAGGAACGTTACCCTCGATCCAATATCACAACAAATGGGTAGGAACGTTACCCTCGATCCCAATACACATAAACATTTAGCACGTGACATACAATAGTCAAGTAAAGTCCATACACTAAAAAAAATACATAATCACGGTAATTAGCACATTCCAAATCCATTTGCATCATTTCTATCCCAATTTAAAAGCAATGTAAAAAGAGGGACTATGAAACTCACTTGATGCTCAAGCAGCTTCCAAATATCTTACCAAAGCTACACAATAGAATATAAACGTGTTACACGTGACTAAGCCAAATGTTTAAGCCCATGTAACAATCATATGATAGATTTCTAAGGCGTTTAATTATCCCCATGGGTCACCCCGACACCATGCCCAACTTAACCACTTTATTTACTCATAATTCTAATGATCTACATTCTATTTGAAAACGCAGAATTTTAGTGTCACTTATCTCGCTTCTAACCCCTACCTATTGAACCAAGTAAATTCTCATTTATAAATCACCAAGCCAATAACCTGCATTCTTGCCTATAAAACTTGACAAAAATAACTCTAAGCTAATTAAAACTATCTTTAATTCAAATTTGGAGCTTGTACAAATTGATTTGAGTGACAAAAGAAGGTTTGAACACCATTTGACCCATTTTGAGCCATTACCCCAAACACTCCTTTAAGTATTGAATTTGTAATTTTTAACAATAATAAGCTGAATTGAGCTAAAAGTTTTTTTTTTATTTTAAAAAAAAAAAAAAAACAATACAGATATAAATTAACTTAAATTAAGATCAAATAAGCACTTGGCAACAGGAAATTAGCACTTATAAGCAAGAATGTTAATCAAACAGTAACAAGCTATGTTAAGACAAATTTTTATAAGGAACAAGAAACAAGAGAAATAAAACAACAAGCAGACTTTAAAATGCAAAAGACATCATTAATAACTATAGGAAAGCAGACAATAAGGTAAATAAAGCAGAATAAGCAACAATAAGCAGTGCTACAGTGAAATAGCTAGAAAATGGAAATTAAGGAACTTACAAGTTCCTTTAGCTTCTTGACTGAATTTGAACACCCACAAACAACCTATTGCTTCCCTTGAAGCTCTAAAACCATGGCCATCCTGAATTTACCATGCTCCAATGATCTTGAAAACAGAATTTTTGATTCTATGAAAAAGTAAACTCATAAAAAGCTATTGTAAAAGCTTTTATGAGTTTAACAGATTTATAAGCTTAAAAAGGCTTATAGAAATGACTTGTGAACTACTTCAAAGCTTAAGTGCATAAGAAAACTTAAAGGACAGAATTTTGAGATAACTTAAAAACTTGAAATCTTCATTAAAAACATAAAGTGTTACAAGACTTGAAAGTAAATAAAACTGAAATTTAAAGACATAACATTAAAAAGTAAATTACACTAAAAACTACTCTACTCCTCGTTTACTGTGTAAAAACACACACTTATATTGTCGAATTCCTTCTTGGACTTGTGCTAGTTGTGCTTTCTGTGTGAGTAGTCTCTTAGTCATCATCTCAACCATTCAAAATCCTTTGGCACCAAGCAATATGATTTACACCCTTGATTTCTTTTCTTTAAATCTTAACCAATAGGGTCTTGAGGGATTGCCAACATGGCTTTGGGGTTTTGTGGTGTGGGGTTTGATGTTGAGGGTGATATTTTTGGAGTAGGGTAAAGGTTTTGGGAAGTGTAGCAGGGGTCATAGTCGAAAGAGACAATGAATAGTACCATTTGGCGGGAAAAGGTTTTTTTTAACTGTTTTAGTGATATACTGGGTAATGTTTTGTGGTTTGACAGGAATAGCCCCTCAATTTGTGTTGTTTCATTGCACGAGCAGTCCTTGATGGTGAAAGAAGTTTGTGTGGGTTGGCAAGTTAAGCCCTTAAAGTTGTATATTAATGTTGCAGTCACAGTCCTTGGGGACTTAACATTGTTAACAGTGTGGCAATCCATGTGTCAGAGGCTTTGTGCTTCTTTAATAAAGGATTTAGTGTACTTTTTTCATTCCTTGTGTGTTTCTTGTAAGCCCGCGTGTCATTCCTTTGAGGGTCTTGGCCAATCAAAAGCTAGGGATGACGTTTTCTTTGCTGAGATGGCACATAGTACTTAGAATTTCAAAGCCATGTCATTAATTGAGATTTACCCTTTGATTTTGATGCAGGGTAAATTGAAGGAGATGATGAACAGTAAAACAACTCTTCCCGCGCCTTTTCTTTCCTTTTTATAGCTTTGTTTGACCCTAAGGCTTGGGTTGTTGACTTGGGCCCAGTGTAAAAAGGATTGGGCCTGAGTATATGGTTTTGTTATAATGATAAAAGGGTTTAACGACCGTTAGTTTCTTTATAAAAGAGGACTAACGGTGTTAGGGTTTTTAGGGCTTTTGATGAATTTGGTTTAACATTAAGGCTCATTTGGGTATTTTGAGGGTTTTGGCATTTTGTGAGTTGAGCATTATTGACTAAGGGTTGACTTTTGATGACCTTTTGCTAGAAACTTTCGGCTCTTATGCACTCTATCCGTTCCCGTGTCCGTGTTTGTCTGGTTTTGACCATTTTTTTGTGATTTTTGCATTATCCGTACCTACACATTCACAAACAACAAAATACACAAATACAAGCATATTTTTGCACATTTTGATCATTTAAAGGCCATTTTTGATATAGAAAAGATATGTGATTTCTCACATATCAGCAGACTTACTTTTACCTATCCCATTTTGGGCAGAGGCAGTAAATACTGCCTGCTATGTACTGAATAGGGTATTAGTGAACAAACCTTAAAATAAGACACCTTATGAACTATAAATAGGTAAATCACCTAGTATTAGTTTTATAAGGCTATTTGGGTGTCCCTTGACCATTTTAAACACCTTAGATTTCTTGGGCAAATTTGATGGGAAATCTGATGAAGGTTATTTGCTTGGATACTCTACCACTAGTAAAGCCTTTAGAGTATACAACAAAATGACCAAAAGGGTAGAAGAGAATCTGCACATTGATTTTCTTGAAGATTAACCAAATGTGGCAGGAACTAGTCCTAATTGGATGTGTGATCTTGATTTTCTAACCAATGCAATGAACTATATTCCTGTTAGTGTAGAAAATCAGGTTAATGTGGATGCATGTACAAAAGATTCTTATGTTGCAGGTTCATCAGGAAAAGATAAAGAACCTACTGAGGAATACATACTGCTTCCACTACACCCTCATAGGATAAGGATTCCAGTAGAAGATGTTGCTCCAGCTGCACATGAAAAACCTTCTAAAAGTTCTCCTAAAGACAATGATATACAAGATTTAGAAGATGTTGCTGACAAGGAAGGACAACATCAGATGACAGAAGATGAACAAGTTTTGCATGGTGAACTTTAAAAGATGATTGCTCAAGAAGTGGTTGCTACAGCTCTGGATGATGCAACAAGACAAGCTTTTGAAGAAGAAAAGAGGAATATTGCATCTTAAAAGAGGGCAGCTCAGGCTACCAGTATTAACAAACTTAGTACTGGTAGGTCATCTGTTAGTACTGCTACCACGCCATATGTTAGTGCTGCTAGTACTCCCACAGGTGCAAATGCTGGTGAATCATCATTTGTCTATCTTGGAGGAAAAATACCTATTGATGCATCTACTCTCCCTAATGCTGATTTACCCATTGATCCAAATATGCCTGATTTAGAAGATGATTCTGATGCATTTTCAAATGATGGCATATTCAATGGAGCCTATGATGATGAGAATGTGGGTGCAGTGGCTGATTTCAACAATATGGATGACACCATTAATGTCAGTCCTATTCCCACACTCAGAATTCATAAGGATCATCCAAAAGATCAAATTCTAGGAGATCCTAAGTCAGCAGTTCAAACAAGAGGAAAGATTCAAAAGGCTTCTTCAGCACAACAAGCATTGGTGAGCTACATCTCCAAACAGAATAGAACTAATCACAAAGATCATCAGAACTGTTTGTTAGCATGCTTTCTCTCCCAAGAAGAACCCAAGAATATATCACAAGCCTTACAAGATGAAAGCTGGGTTGAAGCAATGCAAGAGGAATTGCTGCAGTTCAAATTACAGAAGGTTTGGATACTTGTTGATTTGCCATCTGGGAAAAAGGCAATTGGCACAAAGTGGGTCTTCAAGAATAAAAGGGATGAGAGAAGTATTGTTGTGAAAAACAAAGCCAGGCTTGTAGCACAAGGGTTTAGACAGGAGGAAGGAATAGATTATGATGAGGTTTTTGCACCTGTTGCCAGGATAGAGGCAATCAGGTTATTTTTAGCCTTTGCATCATACATGGGATTTACTGTCTACCAAATGGATGTTAAAAGTGCATTTCTCTATGGCACTATTGAAGAGGAGGTGTATGTCCATCAACCTCCAGGCTTTGTTGATCCTGCTCATCCAAACAAAGTCTATAAGGTGATCAAAGCTCTTTATGGTCTTCATCAAGCCCCTAGAGCTTGGTATGTCTTCTTTTCTGATGGAAAATACTTTCAGGAGAGGTACCATAGACAAAACATTGTTTATCAAGAAGAATAAGAGTGACATTATGTTAGTCCAAGTGTCTGTGGATGACATTAGTTTTGGCTCTACAAAGAAGTCTATGTGTACAGAGTTTGAAGACTGTATGCACAAAAGATTCCAAATGAGCTCCATGGGTGAACTCACTTTCTTTTTGCGACTTCAAGTGAAGCAACAACCTGATGGAATCTTTATTAGTCAGGATAAGTATGTAGCTGACATCCTTAAGAAGTTTGATTTTTAGTCCATCAGAACAGCTACTACTCCTATTGAGTCTAATAAGCCACTGGTTAAGGATGAAGATCATGAAGATGTAGATGTACATGTCTACATATCTATGATTGGTTCCCTGATGTATTTGACTGCATCAAGGCCAGACATCATGTTTGCTGTCTGTGCCTGTGCAAGGTTTCAAGTCACTCCAAAAGCTTCCCATTTACATGCTGTAAAGAGGATCTTTAGATATCTCAAACATCAACCCAAACTAGGGTTATGGTATCCTAGGGATTCCCCTTTTGAACTAGAAGCTTTCTCAGATAGTGATTATGCAGGAGCCAGCCTTGACAGGAAATCAACAACTGGTGGATGTTAATTTCTTGGTAGAAGACTCATATCTTGGCAGTGCAAGAAGCAGACAATTGTGGCAAATTCTACTACTGAGGCAGAATATGTTGCAGCTGCTCATTGCTGTGGGCAAGTACTATGGATACAAAACCAAATGATGGATTATGGCTTTAATTTCATGAACACCAAAATCCATATTGACAATGAAAGCACCATATGTGTTGTCAAGAATCCAGTTTATCACTCCAGAACCAAGCACATTGAGATTCGACATCACTTCATAAGGGATTGTTATGAGAAGAGATTGATAGATGTTCTCAAGATTCACACTGACTCAAATGTTGCAGACCTTTACAAAAGGATTTGATGTTACCAGGTTTAACTTTTTGGTGGTCAGCATTGGAATGTTAAATCTGTAGTTACATTTGAGGGGAGGTTAAATTGTAAAGTTTGTACATACTAGTTTACATTAATACTGCTAGGGTATTAATGCTGGTAGATAGGTTATAGTTAGTTCAAGTTCATAGTATATTTTTCTTTTTATTGCACTAACTTTTCAGGATAAGCATGGATTTGAGGATGGATAGAAGCAGTCCTGGCAAATACAAACTATTCTATTTGTTGTAGTACTAAGTATTAGAGTTAATTCTGGTAGTCTACAAGTTAATTCTGGTAGATTACTTGTTAATTCTGTAGACTTAAAGTTAATTCTGGTAGTCTATACGTTAATACTGGTAGTCTATATGTTAATTCTGGTAGACTATATTAGTACTGGTAGACTAATTTTAATACTGGTAGATGACCGTTGGTGCTGGTGAGGGAAAATTGACTTTTCTTATTTTAAATATTACCGTTAGAGATTTTTTACGACGCCGTCCTTCACACTAAGTGTTCTATTTTGCGGGTATAAATTATTGCACTTTCTTTAATAAAATATATTTCTTTACTCTAAAGAAACTTCTTTTACACACGGTCCAATAAGAAACCTTGTCTTTCATCGATAACAACTCAATTCCCTCTCTCTACCAGCACTTTGTAGTTCACTCGAATCAAATCCAGGCTTAGAATTTACATTCTTATGATTTCTGTTCATCAACGAGTCCATATGGCCAACCTAAAGTACTCAGACAAGCATAAATTTGGCGCTTTCCTGAGAACCTCTATGAAAGTGTTGGTTTCACTAAGGTAGTGGATTTTCTTAAAGGTTCCATCCTAAAGGGGGTTTGCTGTAACTCATAATCCCACTATCTATGACTTCCTAGCCAAACAGTTCTGGCAAACTGCCACAGTCAGAACACTTGCTAATGGGACTCAACAATTAGTAGCATCTATAGACTCTAAAGAGTATACTATTACTGAAGCATCTGTTAGAAGTAAACTTCAATTGGCAGATGCTACAAGAATACATAATTTATCTGATGCTGAAATATATGCTGGATTAGCCACATTGAGGTATGTTACTGAGGGTAAATTAAGATTTTAGAAAAAGAATTTTACACCCCAATGGAAATTTTTAATCCATCATATTTTACACTGCTTAAGCCCTAAGTCTGGTGGATGGGATCAATTTGGTAGTACTATTGCTACTGCATTAATCTGTCTATCTAGCAATAGGGTTTATAATTTTTCTAAAATGAGTTTTGATGGGATGGTTCATAACTTAGAGAGTAATTCAAAATTTTTAATGTATCCAAGGTTTTTATAAATTATTTTGGATATTACAACTGAAATTAAAGGAAGGTATTTAGCCCCAACTTTGACCAAAAAGCTTTTTGCAAACATGAAAAGGGGTTATGCAGGGGATATTGTACCATTGCTGCCTGCTATGTTGGCAGGGGCAACTGTGGATCAAGGTAAAGGCTCAGCACAACCAGCTGAACCCCATCACACACCTGTTGATCCAATATCATCCACATCCCAACCACCTATTCAACCACCTATTCCATCACCTATTCCTTCACCACCTCATCCATCACCACCTCATCCATCACCACCTCATCCATCACCACCTCATCCATCACCACTACATCAATCACCACCTTATTCACCACCTCATTTTTCACCACCTAGGTCCTATAAAGCACCTTCCTAAGGAATACATCAGGAAGTGTGAGGGATTGTATGCACTTAAAGAATTGGATAGGTGATTGTACATACCTTGGGACCAGGATTTAATAGTTTGGAGAAAGAGGTTGAAGGAAACCAAACAGACACTAAGGAATGCTGTGCTCAAAGTGGTAAAGAGGTGATATTTCTGGAAAAGCTTTGAGAGGGAAATCCAAGAAGTACTCATATTAATCAGATGGTGAAGAATCAGTGGTTCAGGGGAGGAAATTTAGGATATTATAATGATCTCTAGTTTTCTTTGGTTAGAGTATCCATGAAAGAAGAAGTCAACATATTTTGTTACTCCTACCAAAAGCTTAAGGGGAGGCTTAAGGAAGAGAAATCAGTCTACAATGCTTGGAGGCAGCTAAAAACTGGTCAAAAGTTGCTTCGTCAAGTATTAGCAAATCAAAGATCGACTGTATAAGGGCAATAGATATCAGGATGGAGAGCAATGGTTAGGCTTAAAAGATTGATACTGGATTGGATGCTTGATAGAGAGATTAATACAATACAATCACCAAAAAAAAAAATGGCAGAGAAGAGATTAATATGGTATTGAGTGAGGTAGTACTGGTAGTACTTATAAGTTGTTTTCGGGTTCTGCTAGAGTAATGGGGTCAAGGGAAGGAAAGGCTCCAATGGTTGAAGAGCATATCTAGGCTACTCACAAAAACAAAGAACAATGAGAAAGAGGAAGTTAGATTGGAAGAGGCTATACGTTTGAAGCTTAATTTGTTGAAGAAGTTGCCAAAGCAGATTCATTTAGATAAATGAATAGCTAAAAGTAATGGCAGAAGAAGGAAGCTTTAACAGAACATCAAAGAAAAGAAAGATTTAGTTCAATTTGAGCTCAATTTTATACTTAAAGAAGACTGGGATGCTATTAAAGGCAAGTAGATGGCAAATGCAGAGGTTGCAAGATGTGTTGGGAGAAAGGATTGCTGAACAAGTTTTGTAAAAAGAATGGCAGAAATGTTGGAATAAAAGAAAAGAAAACACTTTGCAGAGAAACAGCAAGGCAAATAAGAAACTAACCCATGACGAGTCATAGTAAGAATCTATATATCAAAACTATATTAAGAAATCAAGAAACTTGGAAGCTTTCTCAGTTAAGCATTTAAAGTTTGAAGAAATTTAAGGAAGAGTTTGATAAGTTAGTTTAAGAAGATGACACTTTTGTTCCATAATCTTGAAGCTACAAAGTAAAATTGAAAAGATATGGAGAAGAGCTTCAGACAAAGACTTCAAAGAAACAAAGGTTTGATGATAAAGATGTTCCAGCTATAGGAGACAAAGTTGTTGAAGTAAAGGAAGAAGAGCCAGTTAAAAGAACAGGAAAAAGAAAGAAGCAAAAGGCTAGAAAAGGTATAAATGTTGACAAGAGTGCACAAGAAGATTCAGAAACTGATAAAGAGGAATCATGAGCCATGAACCTACTCCATTTTTACTACAAAAATCTAATGAGTGTGGTAAATTTGAAGATATTTTACAAGTCAAGAAGTATTTATCAGATAATGAGAGCAAATGGAGCTGATACAGTCTACATGAGCTTTGGAGCTATGGTTAAAGACTTCACAAGAGAGGATCTTATAGAGTTGTACAGGTTGGTAATGCAGAAGTATGGAACAAATAGGCCTGAAGATGCTTATGACAGAGTGCTTTGGAGTGATCTCAGGACTATGTTTGATCCACCTCTCAATGAAGATGCTATTTGGAGCTTACCACTTCAACAAAAGATGGTTAGTTGGAGGTATTATGATAAATGTGAAGTACATTGTTTAACTTTGGAGGCATGCACTATATATATGTTAGCGGATAGAAAATATCCATTGTCAAAAGAAGCTTGCCAAGTGATGCTGAAAATGAAGCTTCTAGATGGAAAAATGAATGAAGTTTGTTATAAACTTTTGAAGATGATTGAGAAGCAAGCTGGGATTAGAAAGTGATGAAGTTATCAGTAGCAGTGGGCATGTTTTTGGAAACTGTAGACTATTATGGAAGTGAGAAGGGTTTGGGTGTTGGCTAACCACCACACAACAAATGGTTATCAGTTCACATGCTTAATAGCTTCAAGGGACTGGCTAGTCAAGCCAAACGGCTTTGGTAAAGACTTCTCAAATCCGTTTATGGTTGACAGTTTACCAAAAACTGTATGGTAATCAATGCACCATAGTATTGCACTAAAGCATTGGCTACTCCAGAGCAAACGGCTACTGGTAAAGAGAATTCAAATCCGTTGATAGCTGATAGTTTGCTAAAAACTATAAGGTTATCAATGCACCTTGTTACCACAAATGAAGCATTGACTAGTCCATAGCAAACATCTCTTGGTAAAGCATTCAAATCCGTTAAGGGCTGGTAGTTTGCCAAAAACTATAAAGCCAACTTAGTTGGATGTTGTTGTGTAAGCTGTGAGAGTAGAACAAAGACTAAAAAGGACTTTAGTATGATCTAGTTTTTCAAAGAACATCAAACAGATCATCACTCAAGAGAAGCTAAGGACTTGAAGACATGCTTGGATATAATTCTCAAAAGCCCAAACTAAAGACAACTGAAGAAACTTGAAGTTAACAAGTGAAGTTCAAGTTTAGGGGAGGATTGTTAGGAATTTTGTTTAACAGACTTAATTATGTTAGTATTATAGTTAATTCTGCTAGTATAATAGTTAGTACTGGTAGAAGGTTTATCATAGTTAGTACTGGCAGCTTTTAAAATAGTTAATTACTGTTTATGGTAATGTTTAAAGTCTGCTTACGCAGAAATTAGTTAGAGTTAAAGATATGCATGAGATATCTTAGGAAAGGATATGCATTATCTTTATACGCGTTTTGTAAAGCCCATTAGGGTTTCCTTAGTCTATAAAAGGATCCCTAGGCATAGTCAGTAGACATAGTTCTACAGAAGATCATAGAGATCAAATAGTAATCATAGTTTGTAATCTATAACTTAGGCAGATTCAAAGTTCAATATAAAAGTGTTTTGATTATGTTCTTCTTTACATTGTTAATTAAATTCCGCGTAATCAATAGTGGTTAATCATTGTTTCATCATTGTTACTTTAGATTTATCTAAGGCAACAAACCCTTTATAAGCTAAAGGTTAAGATCCATTAAGCAAAGGGATCCTACAATCTAATCTACTAGAATCCATCTGCTAACTAAGATCATTTCACAAACTATACAATAAGGTAACCTGCTAACTTGCCTCCCCTGAACTAATGCAGCTATAGATTGATCATTCCAATGTTAACAATCAAAAAATTGAACCTGCTAACATCAAAAGCTTTGGTTAAAAGATCAGCTACATTATCATCAGTGTGAATCTTTAGCACCTGGATAAGTTTCTTCTCATAAGCATCCCTAATGATGTGGTGCCTAATCTCAATATGCTTTGTTTTGGAGTGAAATACTGGATTCTTTACAATGCATATAGTACTCTCATTATCAATGTAGATCTTTGTGTTCATAAAATTGAACCCATAGTCTAACATTTGATTTTGAATCCACAATACTTGCCCACAGCAGTTGGCATAATACAAAAACATTCATACATACTCTGCCTCTGTAAGTAGAAGTAGCCATTAATTGTCTGCTTCTTGCAGCATGATTTAAGTCTCTGCCAAGAAATTAACAACCTCATGTTGTGGATTTCTTGTCAAGATTTGCTCCAGCATAGTCACTATCTGAGTAGGCTTCCAGGTTAAATGATGACACTCTAAGATACCAAAGGCCCAGTTTGGGTTTACCCTTTAGGTACCTAAAGATTCTCTTCATAGCATTAAGATAAGAGGTCTTTGGAGTTACCTAAAACCTAAAACAAGCACAGACTGCAAACATAATATCAGGTCTAGAAGCAGTCAAGTACATTAAAGAGCCAATCATGGATCTATAAAGATATACATACACATCAGCAGCTTCTTCATCCTTGGTCAAAGACTTCTGGGTCTCAATAGGAGTACTGGCAGTCTTCACACTAACAAAATCAAATTTCTTTAGGATCTCTGCAACATACTTATCCTGACTTATAAAAATACCATCTTTTTCTGTTTAACTTGTAATCCAAGAAAGAAGGTGAGCTCCTCTATTAGAAAACTCATCTAAATCTACTCTTCATCAATGCCTTAAATTTCATTACACCAAGACTCTTTGTAGAAACAAAAATAATGTATTCCACATAAACATGTACTTACTGATATCATTTTTGTCCTTCTTGATATAAAGAGTCTTGTCAATAGTTCCTCTTCTGTTCCATCTCTTCATAAAGAAAGTAGATAATGTAGCCATACTAGGCTATGGGAGCTTGGTGTTAACCATATAAAGCTTTAAACCTTGTAGACCTTATTAGGGAAACTTAGGATCTTCAAAACCTAGAGGTTGAGACACTTACACCTTCCTCATCAATTGTGCCATTACAAGAGGCACTCTTCAATCCATCTGATAACTATGAATTCCAATAAGATGCAAAGGCCAAAAAGATCACCTAATGGCTTATTCCTCAGCGCACAGGAATCAAAAACCTTTCATCTAGTCTATCCCTTCCTCTTGCCTATATCCTGGGCAACCAACTTGCCTTATTTCTCAACCTCAACACTCTTTTATCCTTCTTATATTCTGTACAACCACTTTATCCCAATAGCCTTCTTACCCATATGCAAAATCTACAAGAATCACAATCCTTTTGAATCTTTGAATTACAGCAGTTCTTCCTGCATAGCATCAACCCAACTTTCATCTACAAGTGCTTCAGATATCTTCTTGGGTTCAATTTAAGATAAGAAACAAGCAAATAAACAATGCTGGAAATCCTTGTAATTATTTCTTCTCTGCTTTTGAATATAACTTATAAAAGCATAGGCTCCAGAACTTTTGTTCACTTTGCTCCTTGTTTGAACTGCTGATTTTGGATCTCTAAGAATTTAAGTTGAAGGATGAATAGAGTGAATCCTTGATGTGGGAATAGGACTAACATTCACAATGGTTTCTAAATTGGGAGTCTGCCACTAACACATCTTCTCAAAGATGCATTGGTAAAAATACCATTATTAGGATTGTCATAAATATCCTCAAGAGCATGTATTTGAGAATCATCTTGGTCAGTATTAGTTGGATCAGTGTAGGATAGTCCACCAGAAGGACTGGCAGTACTAACTGGTGTGCTAGCAGTATTAACTGTGTTAGTACTGGTAGCTCTAGCAGCACCTGCTTGAAGAAGTAAATCCTTAGTATCTTGGGCAAACTCCTTTCTAAGAGCTTTAGCTGCATCATAAGCTTCCTTTTCTTATCTTTTAAGCCTTTCAAGCTCCTCCAAAAAGGCTTGATCCTCCTGATCTACTGGCTCCTCATTTGTCTTTAAACCAGTATTCTTATTAGACTTTTCACCTTTGTTATTTTCTTCTGAGCTTTTGACTGTTGAAGTATAAGAAGACCATATTGGCAGTGCAAAGTAGTCTTAAGTAAATTCAGCTTCCATTTCAGAATTTCCCGCATCAATATTATCTTGTGTACCTGCACTATGATTAGCTTCTTTTGGACCTTCATTTTTGTTAGCTTGATTCTCTGATCTCACAGGCTGATAATTCATTGAATCAGTTAAATAATCAAGATCAAACAGCCAATTATGTCCTTTCCCTGCAACATTTGGTTTATTTGCTGAAAAGGTTATATGCAGGTTTTCTTCAACTCTCTTGGTTTTGAAATTGTATACCCTAAAAGCCTTGCTATTTAGGGAATACCCAACTAAAAACCCTTTATCAGACTTCCCTTTAAACTTTCCCAGGTGGTCAATGGTATTCAAGATGGTCACATGGCACCCAAAAGGTCTTATATAGCTTATGATTGGTATTTTACCAGTTATAAGTTCATAAGGTGTCTTATTTTGAGGCTTGGTCACTAATACCCTATTAAGGACATAACAAACAGTACTAACTGCTTCAGCCCAAAAAGTGTTAGGTAAAAATGAATCTGCTAGCATTGTTCTAGCAGCCTTAATAAGGGTCCTATTCTTTCTTTTAGCAACTCTATTTTGTTGTAGAGTTCTGGCATTACTGTATTCCCTCTTGATCCTTTTTAACCCACAGAATTCAATAAAATCCCTGTTCTTAAATTCTGTACCATTATCACATCTAATAGTTTTAACTCTTTGATTTAATTGGTTCTTAATTTGTCTTATAAACTCCTTAAGGATTCCACTAGTTTCATCCTTAGTTCTTAAGAAGAACACATAACTAAACCGGCTAAAATCATCAGTTATAACAAGGAAATAAGTCTTATGGTTTATGCTCCTTACAGATGTAGGTCCAAATAAGTCCATATGTAAAAGCTGTAAGGGCTAACTAATAGAGCTTACTGATTTGGCCTTACAGGAGGCCTTGTGTTGATTTCCTTTCTGACAAGCAACACAGGTGTGGTCATTTTGAAAAATCTTTGAAGGTAAACCTCGTACAAGGTTTCCCTTCACAATTTTGTTTAAGTTTTTAAAGTTAACATGACCCAACCTCCTATGCCATTTGTTAGATTCATCAATTATGGCCTTTGCAATCAAACAAGCTAAACCTCTAGAAGGAACAATGTTCTCTATGTTGAAACTGTACATATTGTTTTGTCTAGGGATTTTAAGTAATACTTGATTTTCATCAGGCAACTTAAAGTCAGAAGACAACACAAGACATTCAGTGTCTGTGAAGAGAACCTTGTTCTTCTTGTCACACATCTGTGACACAGAAAAGAGATTGAAATGTTGTAGTTCTTTCACAAAGCACACATCCTCAAAATCTAACTTTCCTGTTTTTATTTTACCTTTACCAGTTATGTAACCTTTACTACCTCCAAAAGCAACAGGGCCACCATTATAGTCTTGATATTCAGCAAGGTAGGCCTTGTTTCCAGTCATGTGCCTGGAACATCCACTATCAACAATCCCTTTGTTCTTTAAAGCTCTTGTATCTGATAATCCTACACATTAAATAAGAGAGATTAGTTTCTCTTAGGGACCCAAGCCATTTTGGGCTTGGGTCTGCCTAGTGGATCTTCAGAATTAACACATTTTCTAGAATTTGATCCACCATTGTATTTGGAGAATTTGTTCCAGTAATGTCTTTTGGGTCTCCAATTACAACCTGCTGAGGGCTTAACAGCAGTTTCCCTTTTTCCCCCAACAGCACTAACTGCTTTTACCTCAGCAGTATTAACTTTTTGATTTGAAAAATTTGTTCTTGGTGCTGTTGTTCTATTAAATGGCCTTCTGATAGGTGAATGAGACTTATGAAAATTATTTCTTGGTCTGTTTTCATTCACAATGGGTCTAACAGCATTAACTTTCCTAGCAGCACTAGTTGATACTGCTTGACTATTAAAATTATGGCTAGCAGTATTAACTGGAATTCTACCTGTTCTAGTTAGTACTACTGTTGGAACAAACTGGTTTTGGTGATTGGTATGTGCCTAAATACACATACCTTTGACCTTTAAAATCGGACTTAAATGACAAAAAACGTACCAAAAATACATTGTATTTGTATGTTTTTACTTATATTGTGCAGGAAACGGATATCCGAGAAAAGGACGAAAAATCAAGCAAAAACAGACAAAACCGAGCACGGAATGGAAAAGAGTGGAAAAGACAAAGTCAAATCGAAGCCAAAGTCAAAAAGTCAACAAAGTCAAAGTCAAACCCGAGAAGTCAAAGCCGAAACCGAAGAAATATTAAATGGGCCCACCCGTACCCATCTAATGGGCCGGGTCAGCCCATTTACACATTATGAAGACATATGGGCCAAAAAAAAAATCCTTAAGTATAAAATGGTCCAAACCCTTTTATACAAACCGGTTCCAAAATGATGGTAAACAAGGGCCTCCAAGAACATAACTGACATTAGCAAAAACCCCTTAACCTTAACTTAACAGCTGTTAGCCTTGTATATCACCACAAGGACCTTATATGTAAATCAACATAACACCTTGGAGGGCCATTGTTGCAAAGTCCCAAAATTGTCACATTACCACCACAAGGACTTACACTTCAATACGTATATACAAAGTGAGGGATCATTTGTGTCAATTCTTCAAAACTTTACCCTGGATCCACATAAAAATAGAGCTTCCCGCCAAAACATCCCCAATTACTATTCATTGTCTTTTACCTCAATACCTGCAACAAACAGCCAAAAACATCACTCTCCCCACCTTCCCCACCCCACATGGGCTCTTGCCACTTTGGCAATCCCTCAAAACCCTATTGGTTTGAATGAAATAAGCAACAAGATGAAGGGTTTGGATCGTTTTGCTTGGGGACAAAGGCAATTCAAGAGCCAAGATTGAGCTTAGACTCCCCTCATAGAGAAAACACAAGAAACACACTTGAAGAGCTCAAGAGTAGAAGACTTAATATAAATAGGCTACTTTAGTTCATTTTTTTTTGTCGAATTTTGTTAAGTCAAAAAGCTTATAAACAACAATTTGTACCATTTTAAATATTGTTTTTTTTATATTGTCATTTAAATTTCTGTCTTTAAATTTACTTCGTATTTATTTTATGCAATTTACAGTTTTACTTTATATATTGTCATTTAAATTACTTATTTTTAAATATTTTTTGTTAAGCTCTATTATAAGCTTTTAAGACATTAAAAGCCTATTTGAAAGCTTATTTCATTTTCTGTCCAAAAAAATATTCAAAAATCCAAAAAATATTCAAGAATCTTGTCACAAGTCATTGGAGCTAAGTTTTACTGGATGCTTGGGTTTAGAGCTTCATGGGTAGTATAGGCCCTTGTAATGTTTTGAGCGCTTATTTCATTGCCAATATGCATAAGACCTTTGTAATGGTTTCCTTTTCAATTTTAGCTTATTCTACTGTTCATATCTTTTTTAATTGCTTATTTTTTTTCTTTTTTATTTGCTTATTTATGTTATTCATGCCTTACTTGTCTTTGTTTTATGCTTTTAAGTGTCATTATTTTGAGTTTTTATCTAAGTATTTCCATTGTGCCCTTTTATTGTATTTGCTTATTTGTTAATTATAAGTGTATTGTCTTTGTTTTCATTTGTACTTATTTGTGCTAACTTAGCTTGATTACCATCTTGTTTTTCTTACAAAACTTAGCTTAAATTTGGTAAAAAAAAGCTTTTAGAAACTGTTTTCATATTACTTAAAGGGTGTTTGGGTCATGACCCAAATAGTGGGTCATTTTAGTCGTGTTTAAAAAACTTTTGTCTCTTGGTCACTTTTTGCCAGCCTTATTAAGATGTTTTTAAGCTGTTTTTATGGAATTTAAGGTCATTAAAGCTGTTTGAAGGTTTTCTACTAGATGCTTAAAAACTGTAGGTGACAAACAGTTGTATGAGTTTTATTAGTATTATTAATGTCTTTTCAAACCTATTTTTGAAACTTGTTTTTGTGTTTTTTATGTGTGAAATGCAGTAGTATTAGTTTCTTTTAGTTTACTTTGTGTAGTCAAAATCTATCAACCTTTTTTTTGTCAAGTCATTTTCTAGTTTTAAGTCCTTTTTCATTTTCCCAAATTAGTTTAGTTAAAAATTGTTTTTAAACTTTTTAAATAGAGCATAAGCTCAGTTCGTTGGTATTCTCCATCTGTTTTTCTTGGATTTGAATTGGAGACTTTATTTTCCAGCTTTTTTAGGCTGCATTTAGCCCCTTTTTCTTCTTCAAAAATCCAATCTGCACATGTGATATAAACTACCTATTCACGAGCCTTATATTTACTAGCTGATTTGTCATTTCAAATTTTGATTTCTTAGCTGATTCTTTTGTAGCCATTAGCCTATCTTTAGCTGTTTAGCCACATTCAGGCCTTATGTCCCCTTCTTGTGCTTAAAAAATGCTCTGAATATGTCCTTAGACTGTGTGTTATGCAGGTGTTTAGCCTTATGGCTTATTTGCTTTTTTAACTATTCTAGCTTATTGTTCTGCTTAAATTTGGTCTATCTATGTTATATGTGTAGGTATCATCTGCCTTAACTTAGTTTGCATTCCATTAGCTTATTAGTCTTAAGTTGCTTACGGTTAGCTTTTCATAGCCTTAGTGTTTAAAAGGTAATTCTGCCAGTTTTTTTCGCTCTTTTTTTTTGAGCTTATTTGCATTTTTTAAAAACATTGTCTTTTTATAATCTTGCTTATTTGTGAGTTTTTATAAGTTTAAAAAAAATTATATATATATTTTAGCAAAGGGAGGCCACAAAAGGGGAAAATTCGAACAATGGACCTCCCTTTCATAACATACCGTTCCCGCTACATGCCACTCTACTACAAGTCGCCCTTGTCTTCTTATTTTTATGTTTGCATAATTTAATCTTTATCACTTTTTCCTTTTAAAGCCACCAGCTAGTTAGGCTTACTACAAGCTTATTCTAATAAGCGGGTAAGCTATTTTTATTTTCTCAAAACCAGCTCAGCGTAAACTACTTTCCATGAATTGTTCATATTTTTCCATTTTATTTACTGTCATGTAGGACGTAGGAAATTCTTTTTTGCAAATATTTTCTTTTATCATTTAGGACGTAGGAAAATTAGAATTGCTCTCGTAGGGTTAAATTTGTAGAATTTCATTTTTTAAAGAACGAGATTAGATCCCGTTCTCATTTTCTTCGTTTTTCAACTTTACAAGCTCTCGTTTTTGGATTTTCTTTAACTTTTCTTATAAATTAGTCATTTTGAGGGATTAGGAACTAAAAAACAATCATTTTAGGGTTTAAATTTGTGATAATTTAGTTTTTTTAATCGCATTTTTACGTTCCCGTCTTGTTTTTAGGTTTTCACATTAATTGCTTTCGTTTTAGGTTTTTCTTTACTCGTTTTTGCATTTTAATTGTAGAAATTAGAAAACCAACTCCAAAATTATTTTAACCATTCAAACGCGTGATCACGAACGTTCTTGATTTTCAAATTCGCACCTCGTTGGGACTACGACCCGGGAGATTTTAGATTTTACTTTGGTCAAAAGTAATCTCTTTCAAATCTTTTGGAATACTTACTATTATTGATTAACCCTTATATTTATATATATTTATTTATTATATATTTATATATACGTATTTGGAGATATCAGTGATTCAATCTTTGCACATTGTTCCACACTGGTTTATTCTCCCCTTGACTAGTACCCTTACCCTTCTTTTGTGTTCATTCAACCTGTTTAGCCATTCTTTTCTCATGAAAATCACAATCTCTAATAAGATGACTAAAACTGCCACATACAAAACATGCCTTTTTAGTAAACCCATATCCCAAACCCAACCTTTTGGACATTAAACCATTCCAGTCTCTCTTGTTAGCTTTAGGACTTGGACTATATGTGTTTTGTTCTTTAACAGTTTCCCTAGGAGTTTTTACATGCTTAACAGTATTAACAAAAGCAAAACTAGGTTTTTCCTGTTCTTTTGAAGGTTGAATCACATATTCATCATCACTGTCTGACTCATACTCCTCAATGATAGGAGCATCAGACCAAACTTTAGGTTGACTAACAACTTTGGGTTCAACTACAACTGGTTCAGGCACAGATTCAAGTGTTTCTGCACTAGAATTGGACTCACAAGAGTCATAATTACTGGTTTGAGTATCAGATTCACTAGTTTTAGACTGTTTTGGACCATATGTGAACATAGAATCATCTACTTCTCTATCAGGTCCTGAAGGCATGTAATTTCCTGTCATTGGAGGGGGAACTGCATGCATGCCTTCAACATTTGCAAATCTATCATGCACAGGACTATCTTCTACATCACTTGACCTACTGTCAAATACACTTTGAAAAACTTCATTTTCATAACTTAAGACACCATTATGTACTTGATCTCCATACCCAAGCCCAGATTTGTCCCTAGTACTCATCTGACTATTTAGCAGTTTACTAAGGCCTTTAGAAGAGCTTTGAAAATTCTCAAGTTTAGTTTTTAGTTCTTCCTTTTCTTTTACAGCTTCTGCTAATAGTTTCTTATGATATGTAAGCACATCAGTTTTATCATCTAAATCAATTTTCATAAATCTAATCTTTTCCTCATACCAAAGTTGATTTTTCTGATGAGTAACTAATTGAGCTTCTACCTTTTTTAAAGCTTGAGTATAGGCTTGAATTTCTATACTAGCATCACCAAGTTGTTCTCTTTGTTCATCATATAATTTTTTTAGTTTAGCATATGATTCCATACATTCTTTTGAACAAGATGTTACCTCAGTGTCTGATCCTGAATTGCTGTAAGCCATCAAAGCAAAGTTCTCTTGTTCATCCTCTACATGACCAGTCCAATCAATACCTTCTCCATCAAGAGTTACCAAAGCTTTAGGCTCCTCCTGTTTTCTAGGTCTCCGCCCATTGTCTTTTGCTTTATATCCAGTGTTCCCTACATCTCTTCTTCCGCTTTCTTGATTTCATTTTGATCTGCATTCTCTAGCAAAGTGCCCTATATTATGACAATTAAAGCACTCAACCTTGGTCTTGTCAAAGCCAAATGGTTCCTTGGCAACAAAATGCAGCCTTCTCCCTGTCTTCTTGTAAAACTTCTTTAGTATCATGGAAATCATGGCTACTTGCCATTTCAAGTCCATCTCTTCTAAATCAAACTCATCAAGCTGCTCTAGATCTTCATGATCCAAATGTGGACCACTAGATTGATTAGCAAAGAATGAGTACATGAGTTCATTAGTGTATGATGAAGAGTTTTCCCTTTGTGAGTTGTAGCCAGAAGAAGTAGAAACACCATAAGCAGTACTAACATCATTAGTACTGCTAGTACTTTTAGAAGAAACAAAGGCGACATTCTGTGCACTAGAAGATGATCAAGTAGAGTCTTTAACATCAGACTCAAAGACTCTAAGATTGTTATAGAGATCATCAAAACTAAGACTGTCCACTCCTGGCTTAGTCCTCATGACTAAGGATACTTGGGACTAGGAAGAAGGTAAAGACCTAAGGAAATTCTGATTGGCATCTTCAGTGGAGACACCTCTACCATGAATCTCAAGTTGACTCAGAAGACTCTGAAACCTGTCATAACCTTTGTGCAATCCTTCTGAGTTGGACACAGAAAAACCTTCAAACTGTTGCTTTAAAATGTATTTCTGCATCTTCTTTGATTCATCATTGCCACTAAATCTGGATTTGATAGCATCCCACATATCTTTAGCATCAGTTATCTTGTGAAATTTTGCTAAATGGTCTTCTGGTAAAGCCATAAGCAAGGTGGTCCTTGCTTTTCTTTCTCTTTCTCTGGCTAAAATTTCTTTAGCAGTTTTAGGAGGCAGAACCTTTATTACTTCATTTGTATATGCTGAGACACTTACAGGACCATTTCCCTTTTGTATGACTTCCCATATAGGATATTCAGTATAGCTCAAGTAATGTTCCATTTTCATGGCCCAAATATCATACTCACCTTTCTTCAGAATAGGAAGTTTAATGGTTGACACAGTGTGAGGGGCTTATTGGGTTGGTGTTTGTGGTGGTGGTGGTGGTGGTGGTGGATTTTCATCATCTGATCCTGCCATTGAATAGATCAGAAAGGTAAAGGTTAATAACTGATGTGTTTGGTTCTTCTTACTCAGAGTTTCTCAACAAGCTCTAATACCACTTGTTGATCCTAGTCTGAATAGATCTTT
>BQNB010053309.1:15208-37217 GCA_026074375.1 Tanacetum coccineum | reverse complement strand
TGATCCGGAGGTCGAGGAGGATTGAACAAATACTTAGCCATATTATTGATGAGAGAAAAAGGAAAAGATGTGTATGTGATGGAAAAGAGAGAACATACACACACCTTATGAGATATTACAAAATGAATCCTCGCCCCTCTATGGAAGTATAGAGGAAGTATTTATAGTCTAAACACAACTAAACTATCCTTAATAGTCTAATCTTGTCCCTGCGTGTTTGGCTATTTATGAACTAATGTAATTCTGTATAAGTCCTTATATTTTAAGGCTAACAATCTTCCCCCAGTATGTGGACATACAGAATTACTTACAATGTTCATATCATGTACAAATACAACACAAATAAAGTCTTCCAAAGCTGAAGATGTCTTTTGAGTTCTCTTTGTCTTGAAACTTGTACTCCAGCTTGGATCTTCAATGTCTTTACTTGTACAGGAACCATTGTAGTATGCACGAGTTGGATTAACTTCCCTCCAATTCATGCAGCATGTCTCAAAAAGATTTTTTCATAGACTCCTTTTTGGCGAAGTTTCTGAATACTTGTCATTGACGTGCACAACGGAATTTTGTAGAAGTCAAACCATACCAACGACCACTACTTCTTGTCATTAGGGCTTGGTAAATATTCGTTTGGGGGTGCATGCGAGAAATCAGCATCAATTCTTCTCATGTATGCAGTATACCTCATAAACCATGCTAAGTAAAGTAGTATACACTACTTCCCTCTGGAAGTTAACATGGTAACATCAAAGTCAACTAAGTCCCAGATGTACACATTTTCCCCCATGATGGTTGCGAACTCTCGGAAGCATCATTGTCGTGTATACACATATACTCGAGAAGTTCTTGTCTTAAGCATAAATCTTGAAATCCAAACAAAGCATTACCCTCTTGTCTTCGGAAACCGTAGAGGAGATGAAGCAAGAATCAAGAAAACTTGGTATAATCAAGGTCTTGTATATGAATGTCGTTGAAGAACTTTGAAAATTGTACTTAGACTGTGAAGTACCATTGTCTTGGAATCCCGTAAGAATTACTGATTACATCTCAACCTTTAAACTCTCTGGCTAACTTACCAACCTCGTATTCTGTCGGCTATTGTAGAACTTATGATCATTGGTGAAGTATAACCCGATTTTACCAAACTGAAAAATGAGAGTGAAATCCCCAAATTTGTTACTTATGTTTGCACTGTTGGGTGACTTGAAGAACGGTGCAAGATTAAAATCTATTAAGTACTCTATACGCCCACCAAAAAGTATAAGAAGTTACAACACTCTTGACATTATCCACATCGACTTCTGCGTTTTGTGACAATGAGTTACTCAACGAACTCCTTTAAGTGATAGTTAACCTGGTCTGTAACTAATACCTCTGGACTGTGGTAACTAGATAATTCATGTATCTATCATAGCTGTTATAGTTCAAAGAAAGTCATCAATCTGAATAGAATTGTGTTTTTATAGAAAGGAGTACAAAATAGAAGGATGGTCCTCGATGATGAAAATAAGTAGATGCCTTCGATGAAACTCAACTTCAATCTCAAATAAAGGGATATAAAATCAACTTTGTGATCACTTGTCATCGTAGTTCCGAATCTTTAGGTTATTGTCATTTAATTGAATCTTTGTAGTCTTTTTAGAGTTATGTATCGTGTTTTGTTGTTTTAATGTCATTAACTAGAAACTAAATGTTATTTTTTGAAAATGTCGTCACGAAAAAAAACATTGTATAGTCCAACGTTTCTTGAAATAATTTTGTATCTGGCTTATATCATATAACAATTCATATTACAATCAGCCCACCCCCAACAAACCTTCTTACCGGCTTATGAGCACTTAACACAAATCTTTTGGCCAATCATTTAAGAAAATTCGGCCTAAATTAATTATTTAAATCTCGTTGTTACTTTGGCAATACCGGATTCAGTCCAAACCCAAGATATACTCGGCCCACATAACCTTTATCTTAATACCCGGTATGCCAAAAACCCAATCCAAATGGTGATTAGGGATATAAAATGTAGCATCCCTTAAATTTATTCACACATTAACCTAATCTCAAACATAACCGCCTCCATCTCTTCTTTTCTCTCTCGATACTTCCAGTCTCACTCTATCAAGAACACACCACAACCTAATCCCTTTATGTTGTTCTTAATCAAACACTCAACAGTGAAGGTGCGACTTCAAGATCATGAAGATGGTCTCGGGTAGGCACTTCTTTTTGTTTACTTGTGTCTTTTCTTGAACGAATCAAAGAGGAACAAAACAATATCGTTTATGTTCTTATCTTATTTAGATTCGAAAATTAAAGAAGGGTTAAACCTTTGATATCGATCGATGATGATGTGATTCTTTTGTGTGTCTTGATCAGAAAGGTCTTAATTTGTAATTGTTCAACACGAAAAGATTTTTGAGATCTTATAGTATCCATTTTTCTGTTTTGATTTGAGTTAAGAGATAGTGGAGGATGTATGTGTGACGAAGGGATTAGTTATAGGTTGTTGGATTTGTTGTGACGGATTTTAATGTGACGAGGGTTTAGGAGTAGACTTTGTTGGATTTGTTGTTTGGATTGATGGCTATTGATGTTGTTGTTTATGTGGTTTAACTTTCGAGTCTGTTATGGACTCAGTTGAGTTTGACCGGGTCAACTCGGTAAAATTCCAAGTTGACTCGGTTTGGCTGTGGGTAGCAAAACGCAACCAAGCAAAATGCAACAAGGTCTTGGGGGGCAAAACGCAACCCGTCACAAAACGCAACATTTACAAAATTTTGGCAGCATAGAGTTTAGATGTGCAACGTAAAGGTCTTCAACTTGGGACAAATCGCAACACCAAAACGCAATGGAAAAATGCAGTGTTGAACCGACGTTGACCAGTCAAAACGCAATGTCACTTGCGTTGACCAGTCAAAACGCAATTAACGTTTCTATTTTTTTTCTTCAAAACGCAACCAAGAAAAAAAATAACAAACCCAGATTTGCTTCATCTATTAACTTTGTCTTTTAAGCATGAACAACAGATCTGAACCAGATAAAAGAAACCACAAATCATCTAACAACAACAATGGCAGATTTATGACAGAAACAACAACAACAAAAACTATGAATGAACAGTAACCGACACCCCTGAATGAACATTAGTGAACAGTAACATGAACAGTAATGAACAGTGCCGAGACAAACAAACACATGATACGAAACACCCTTATAGCTCTGATGCCAATTGTAGATTATAAATGACATATAATATCAGGGATTAAAACTGATCTGGAGGTTGGATAAAGTGAAATAAATGAATAGCCATTTTATTAGAGTTGAAAGGTTAAAGAGATGGGAAGAGTGTGTATGCTAGAGAGAAAACACACACACTTACACTTTACAAAAGTGAGCTTCACCCCTCCATGGAAGTATGGAGGGGGTATTTATAGTCCTAGTGACACACAACTATTGTAACTAGTCATTATTAGTCCCTACGTGTCACTCTATAAATGAACTAATGTAATTCTGTTTTTGTCACCATATTTTAAGGCTAACAGAAGATATCAAGTTTCATTAATTAATTAAAAACTATACGAAACTCTAGGGGCTAATGTCATATAAAGGCAAAAGTTTGCTATATGTATAAATAGAATGCAATATGCATTTGTAAAACACATTCTAGTAATAAGAAAAAGGGAATGAAAAAGGTGCGTAGCAGCAGGTGTAGGGGCAAATCCTTCGGGGTTTGCCATGGCCTTCGACTAGGGGATCGATAACACTCAATTGGCACAACTTGTATTTGTTCATCAACTTATTATGGTCAATTTAATTTAATAATTATTTTGATTTATTTGGATCTAGCAATTTAATTTGTTGATGTCATGATTATTTGTTATGTTTTATTGTTTGTTATTTGGCGTTTAATTAATTAATAATCCTTGTGATTATTTATTTATGATTTTATTGTTTTATTGCATCCTTTATTAATATATGTAATGCGTTTTTAGAACCTTGCATTCTTGTCTAAATTTTGATATAAGGTTTAGTGCATTCAAGCATCTATATGATCTTAAAGACCTTGGCACGTATGATTCATTGCAGGAAGACCAATCCTTGTAATTGTTCATCCTTTATCTATGAGGCAAACTCTTATCATTAATTATTTGGTTAAGAAGTGCAAGCTAATAGGAGAACACTTGTTAGAGTTAAGCGTATCTCGTTAGCTAAAAGGAAATCTTAATGACTGTAGATTGAGATTAGGTTAATTCTCCTTATGAGTCCATTCCACTCAGTAAATATAGGTTAGGTTTCAAATACAAAATTAGACCTAATGAATGTAAGACCCCTTCTAAGGTTTCAATTAGAACATCGCACGTAAGATCTTAATTAAATGTGTTCTTCCTCTCTAGTTGTCCACCACTATACTAATTTCCCTTTTCGACAAGCAAGGATTGCCACCAAATAGTCCATAGTATTCTTAAATATTCAAACATGTTTTCTTTTCTACTTTATTAGGTAGATGAATAAAACCAATTAGACAATTGGAGGCACAAACCATTCTTTGGGTCGACACCCATACTTACCAATCACTACACTATACACGATAGGGTACACTGCTCTTTAGAGCGTAGGAATAGTCAAGGTAGTTAGGGTTTTATAAATGTAAAACCTGACATAGTTTTTATTTAAAAGAAATTACGCATCAAGTTTTTGACGTCATTTCCAGGGAGCGGTTTTTATAGTTTTTGATTGATATATGTGTGTTTGTGAGTGCTTGTCCTTCTGTTCTTCTCCTATTTCTGAATGTTTGCATGTTTTATTGAGTGTTGTTATGGCGTAACTCTTTTGATTACGTCGTAACTTGATCTATTACAACGTAACCAGTTCATCAGGTTACGACGTAACGTGTTTTGTCTTTTGTTTCAAATTTGGTTATGACGTGACTTGGTAGTGCTTGTTGCGGCATATCTGGTTACCAAATTGGGGACACCAAAAATAGTTTGGGCATTGCTTGAACCTTTAAAATGTTTTCTAATGTCATATGTGTCTTAATGTTGAGCCTACCAACCTTATTGTTTTTATACATGTGGTCTTATTCTCAAGTTAAGTATTTGCCAAAATTGTATGCTCCTCTTATATTGCTCAGTTTCATTACTCATTTAATGCATAAGTTTGTTAGTGTGCAGGTTGAGCAATTATGTTTAGGTTGAGGAGACATGAAGATTGGGCATTAGTGGAGATGTCTAAGCAACATGTGATTCAAACTTAACGACTCTTTAAATAAACAAAATTCCTATCCTTTTAACTTGTTTTTTGCACACTAGTTGGTTTGCATGTTTCTCACTTTATTTTACAAGATCTAGCAGCTAGGAGGCTAAGCTTGAGACCGACTTGACCAGTAATTGTGCGGTAACCTTACTGCTGTAGCAGAAGTTACGGTGTAACACTTATAGTTACACTGTAATAGTCTCAATTATGGCGTAAACCTTCTTATGGTTATGCAGTAACATATCAAACTAAAACTTTTTAAATTATCACATGATTACGGCGTAACCACCGGGATTACGCTATAACCTTCTTATGAAACCTTAAAAATAAGTTTGAAACATTGCTAAACTTTGTATATCTAAATGAATTTTGTGGGTATGTTCTTTGGAAGTCCTCGCGAGACTTCACTCGTCCATTTGGGCCACCAAATGGTTTAAAAGGCTTGTTGCATACGCTAAATGCAACCGTGATTCCTATGAAAGTAATTTAGGTTTATTTTGTATTTTTTTGTATATTTTGGTGCTTTTATCCTGGTTTATGCTTTTGGCATTAGTCATTTTTGCAGCTATATAGGTAATGCACAAGATGAGGTGCTAGGATGTTAATCAAGCTGCAAAGAAGTATCCCAAACCGGTCTAGTCATATGATTTACTTGATGATGAAGTTTCCTGTAATGGTGGACATTGCTCGAAGAAGCAGACTTAGAGTATGGCTTAGAGCATGCTGTTTCTTCGTCATACCAGGCAAATCTAGGGGAGTAATCCATTCCATTTCTAACCCTTCCTATTTCAATTTTATATACTTATGTTTGACTCAAGTAGAGGGAAGGGATTAGAAATAAAAACCCATATGATTATACTTGCCTTTATTATCCTAGTTTATTTTGAAAAATGTTTCATTACTAAAATTTTGACATGTTTTTCATTACTTAACTAGTTAAAACTTTATTGAGCACATGTTGAGTTTGATCTAGGCTTGTCTAGGATAATAAATAACAATAAACATAAACATAAATATACATAGCAGAAATAACATAAGAACAAAGTTATTTTAACAAGGTTTTTCTTCATTATCATTCACTACAAGCCCCAATTCTACTTGATCAATAGTATAATAGTTATCTAACTATAACAGGATCAATGAAACATTAACCTTAGAGCTAAACCAAACATAATAGACGTCTACATCTTTACACTTTGGTGTACACACACATTGACACACATAAACTAATACTTCTATGTCTTTTTATATAGAGAGAACATAAGACTTTATAAAGGAAATCATAATAATATTAGGAAACTAAATATTCCTAATCTTTATCTTCATATCTTTGACTAAATCTTTAAGAATCCTTTTTCATATCTTTGACCAAATCTTCTAAAATCTCCATGTTCTTCTACATCTTGTAGAATTCTTTAATGATGATTTTGATCCTTTTTGTTTCATTATTTTGTTCTTTTTGTATCATCAATTCATATAATTCCCAACAATATTCCCATATTTGATGATGACAAAACAAACAATATTTTTGCACGAACTTCCCCTTAAGTTGAGAAGTTGAGATCCTAGATCTCCGTGAATGAAACAAGCTTCCCCTTAATTCTTGATTTCCTTTGAACCATGCCATGCCACCACACATAATAAGCTACAAATCATTTCTTTGTAATCTTCTTCCCCTTTTTGTCATAATCCAATAAGGGTCTTATAAAGATAAGCAACTTGAATCTTTACAACTATAAACCATATACTACACTACTAATCCAGCCTTCCAATGTCTCAAATTACCCTTCATGACGCATAATAAGAATAATGAATTCAAGAAAGTAGAAACTTAAACTAGCAGTAGTAATAAACAACTAGCAGTAGTAATGAAACCTTTTACCTCAAGTGGTGCATGAACATATCCTGATGGTTAAACATTTTGTCAGTAAGCTTCCCCTGAAACCTATATGTTAACCATCTCTTGAACCTCTCATTCTATAGGCTATATGTAATGATTACTGATGAAGAAAACTCAGTATTAAAAACTTGATGTAGAAGTAGAATAACCCAAACTTGTGTCTTATGTCTTGTACTATTCATGTGACTCCAAACTCATACTGCTGATTATGAGTAGACCTCAATCTCCTAACAAAATCCTCATCTTTAATGAGACACTGAGCACTACAATGTAACTCCTTTAAGTGATAGCCAAATCGTGAAGCACGTGATCACATAAGAGAATCTACACATTGCTAGATTTTGCAAGTCTTCTTCAACACCGTATAAGCACGAAACAAGATATCTTTAAACTTTTTTAGACCATTAAGATATGATTCAGAACATGTACCAAGTAATTCACTTCATCGTCAAATAAGTGATAAACAATCATCTCCGTAACCAATTATTTCAAATAATTCAAATACGATTCTTTTAAACGTTTAAGAACATTTAAACCAAAATCAATCTGTGTATGATATATGATATCTCTAAACCAACCGAGATCCAAACACCATGGGTTGTCCGATATCGGGTAAAACTAGCAGCTTTAACTATGTCGAGCAGTAGTAATATTTTCAAGCAGCACAAACTTGGCAGCATAAAATAGAAACTGTTTTAACTCCATACCAGTCAAATTGAAATAGCATTAACATAATCGAACCCTTGTCAATAAACATTACAAACCCAACAGTAGTAACTTATTTCGACAGCACTAACTTATGTTAAAACCCTTGGCATCTTTAACCCTTAACCTGGCAGCATTAATATATGACTTGGCAGTACTAACAATAAACTAACCGTACTATCCTTTGAACCAAGCAGTATAAAAAATTATTCACCTACCAGTAACATCAGTCAACTATGAAAACATTAGCAATAATCTTATTTGAATGAGCAGTAACCATAGTCGAATTATATTGTCCACCAGTAGAAGTATTCGAATCACAAGTAGAGCTATTCCTCCAATAATGCTTCCATATGTTCTTAGAATCAAAGATCGACTGTGAACAATAACCAGGCTTCCATCATATCATGGAAAATCTTCTAAGTCAAATGCCTGATGTCGTGTTTTTTCTTTTCCAGCAACCGTAACATCATCACACTAACCATGTGTCTAAGACAAGATTCAACGCATCTTTTTGAATTTTAGCAGCACAAGTTTTGTTCCTTTTTGTCAAGAGTTGACAACAATAATGATGAAACCCTAATTATCTAGGGTTTGTACCACTTCTGAAACCCTAATAAGTAACAAACCTGCTATGAGACTGCTTCTAAAAATAAACATCGATCATAATCTCCAAAGAAGAACCACACATCATCATGATACAACAACATTCTTGAACTAAAAACCATACTTTCTGTTTAACCAGATTTAGGGTTTGTACAAAACCCTAATTGCAATGATTTTGACCAAACTCCAAAACAGAAAATTCGTACCTTTAACCTTCATGTAATCAACACACAAACCTTGTTAGTATCCTAGATCGAGAGCCACATGGCTCTGATACCAATTGTTGAGTTTGATCTACGCTTGTCTAGGATTATAAATGTTGGGAATTATAGACTTCTACAACTTAGTGCTGCTGGTTCATTTTAATACTGCTAGTGATGGTTAGTGTTGCTGTTGAAGAACTTAGAAAATAGTCTAAGTTATTAGTACTGCTAGTTATAATAGTTAGTGCTGCTAGTACATTGTTAGTACTGCCAGTATAGTTAGTACTATTAGTTAATAGTTTGTACTGTTAGTCTTATATAGTTAGTACTGCTATTATGATATGCATGAGATAAATTAGGAATAGATATGCATTATCATTATACGAATTTTGTAAGCCCATTAGGGTTTCCTTAGTGTATAAAAGGAACCCTACGGCATAGTTAGAAGATATAGAAAAATCATAGCTATTAGGCAAAACATATAGTTGTTTTGTGAATCGTTCAATATAGTGCAAGTTGAGAGAAAGATCTCGTGTTACTGTTACATTGTTTTATTATTCTTCTTATATATAAAGATTAAATTATGCATAATCTTTATATATTCTTTAAGGTTTCTATCATAGTAGTTTTAGATTTATCTAAGATAACTAAAGCTTTAACAAGCTAATCAAAGATCTGTTCTAAAGGGGATCAACAAGTGGTATCAGAGCTTGTGTTCTGAAACCTTGATCAAGAAGAAACAATCTAGAAGAACTTTTTATTCACACAAAGAGATAGATCTAGAAACTATCCAAAATAATGCTGTTGCAAAGTTACCCCTTCTTAAATAGGGTGACTATGAGATGTGGAAGTTGAGAATAGAACAACACTTTCAGGTTCAAGATTATGCTCTATGGGAAGTCATAGAGAATGAAAATTCTTTCAAACCTGTAGCTCGAACGATAGCAAATATAGATGGTACCTCTACTTCAACAATACCCGGTCCAGTTACCACTGAAGAGAAAGCCAATAAGAAGAATGATGTAAAAGCAAGAAGCATGTTGTTGATGGCACTTCCCAATGAACATCTATTGATATTCAGTCAATACAAGGATGCCAAGAGCCTGTTCGCCGCTATACATGTAAGATTTGGTGGTAATGATGTCATAAAGAAGACACAAAATACACTTCTGAAGCAGATGTATGAGAATTTCAATGCTCTAAGCACAGAGTCTTTTGACTCTATCTTTAACAGGCTTCAGAAAATTGTTAGCCAGTTGGCCATCCTTAGTGAAAACATCTCTCCAGAAGATCTCAACTTAAAATTCTTGAGAAGCTTGCCTGCTAAATGGAACACTGATGTGGTGGTCTGGAGGAATAACCAGATCTTAACACAACGAGCTTTGATGATCTCTACAACAATTTTAAAATTGTTGAACAAGAAGTCAAAAGAATTGTAACATCAAGCTCAAACTCAAGCTCGCAGAATATGGCCTTTGTATCTTCTCCTAGCAGTACCAATGATGTTAATACTGCTAATGTTCAAGTTAGTACTACTAGCACACCAGTTAGCATGGCCAGTTCTAATGAAAATACTGCTAACTTAAGTGATGCAACAATCTATGCATTCTTGGCCAATCAACCTAATGGGTCTCAACTAGTCCATGAAGACCTCAATCAAATTCATGAAGATGATCTTGAAGAAATGGATTTGAAGTGGCAGCTAGCATTACTGAGTATGAGAGCAAGAAGGTTTTACCAGAGAACTGGTAAGAAGATCACCATCAATGGAAGTGATACAACTGGTTATGAAAAGTCCAAGGTAGAATGCTTCAATTGTCATAAGATGGGACATTTTGCAAGGGAATGCAGAAGTCCTAGGAACCAAGACAACAGGCCTAGAAATCAAGACAGCTCAAGAAAAAATGTAAATGTGGAAGAAACTTCTTCTAAAGCTATGGTGGCTATTGATGGAGCTGGTTTTGATTGGAGCTTTATGTCAGATGAGGAAGTCCCAACTAATTGGTCTCTTATGGCTTTCTCAAACCTCAGAGGTACTTAATGGACAAAACTTTGCACTAAACACTGTCTTAAAAGAACTTTGAAAGTCTTAAATCTCAGATGATAATTTAAGAATTTGAGCTTAAATAAATCTAAGTTGATCTAGCTACTTATAAGAGGTTAGCTCTGTGGAAGAACACTTGTCTTCTACAAGAAGAATGAGGTTATGTTATGTGACCAAATTGCTGTTCTGAAATGAGATACCTCATTTAAAGACTCAAAGATCAATGCTCTTAATATTCAGATAGAAAAACTTAAGAAAGAAAAAGAGATAAATCAAATTAAAATTGACAATTTTGAAAATGCTTCTAAGAGCTTAGATAAATTGATAGGGAGTCAAATATCTGATAACAGTAGAAAAGGTATGGGGTTTGCAAGCTATAATGCTGTTGTACCTCCACCTACAGGCTTATTTTCACCCCCAACTATTGATTTATCTAACTTTTGTCTAGAGGAGTTTCAACAGCCTTAGTTTGAAGGCTATGGAGTTAAGTCAAATAAGAGTGTATGTGAAAATTCCTTTAAGGAAATTAAGAAAACTCCTGATGCCCTAATAACTGAAGATTGGGTTTCTGATTGTGATAAGGATGAGTCTGAATTAATGGTCTTAAAATCTAATAATGTTTAACATAAACCTGAGCAAGCTAATCAACTTAGGAAAGTTAGTCAAAATCCTAGGAATAACAGAACAAACTGGAATGAAATAAAAACTTAGAAATTTGGAGTTGGGTTCCAGTTTACAAAGAAAGCTTGTTTTGTGTGTGGAAGTTTTAACCATCTAATTAAAGACTATGATTTTCATGATAAAAAGATGGTACAAAAATCTATGATGGATAATGTGAAAAAGGGAACTGGTCAAAGGGAAGTTAGACCAGTTTAGAATAATGCTATGAGGATCAATCACCAAAATTTCTCTAATTCTAGAAGGAATTTTGCTCCAACAGCAGTTTTAACCAAGTCTGGCCTAGTACCAATTAGTGTTGCTAGGCAAACCTCTTCAAAAGCAGCAACACCAGTTAGTGCTGCCAGGCCTATTATTACTGCTATCCCTAAACCCTTTGTGAATGCTGCAAAACCTAGACCAAATGCTTTTCAGAAGTCACATTCACTATCTAGGAGACCTTTTCTCCAAACGACAACACTTAAAAACAAAATTTTGAAAGAAAAAAGTTTATACTGTTAAGGTAAATTCTGTTAATACTGCTAAAGAAAAATGGGTAACAAGTGTTGTTGGGGAACAAAGTAATAATGCAGTTAAGTCCTTAGCATGCTGGGTTTGGAGACCTAAAATTAAAGTCACGCTGTTAGAAGTTGTCTCATAAAAAACACTGGATTCATAATTGTAAGCAATTGCTATGTTGATCAGCAGAAGTCTCAAGCGTAATGCTTGGGTCCCCAAGAGAAACTAATTCTCTTCTATTTCATATGTAGGGTGATCCACAAGATGCTTTAAAAGATACATGAATATTTTTAATAGTGGATGCTCCAGGCATATGACTGGAAACAAGTCCTATCTTACAGATTATCAAGACTATGATGGAGGATTTGTTACATTTGCAGGAAGTTCTAAAGGAGGTAGAATAACTGGTAAAGGTAAAATTAGAACTGGAAAATTAGACTTTGAAGATGTGTACTTTTTGAAAGAACTTAAGTTTAACCTTTTTAGTGTCTCACAAATGTGTGACAGGAAAAACAGTGTTCTTTTCACTGAAACTAAATGTCTTATTCTTTCTCTTGATTTTAAGCTACCTGATGAAAGTCAAGTACTGCTTAAGGTTCCCAGAAAGGAATTATTATGTACCGTTTTTGACCTAAAGATGTTGTTACTATCCCCCATTAAAAAAGGTTTGACTTGTTTATTTGCAAAGGCCACAAATAATGAGTCTAAGATGTGGCATAGGAGGCTTGGTCATATAAACTTTAAAACTATGAATAAACTTATGAAAGGAAATCTAATAAGAGGTTTGCCTTCAATGATTTTTGAAAATGACCACACATGTGTTGCCTGTCAGAAAGGAAAGCAACACAAAGCCACTTGTAAGTCCATGCTTATGAATTCTGTCAGCCAACCTTTACAAATTTTGCATATTGACTTATTTGGACCAACTTTTGTAAAGAGCATCATGGGTAAAATGTATTGCCTAGTGGTCACTGATGCCTATAGCAGATTTAGTTGAGTTTTCTTCTAAGCTAAAAAGGATGAGACTAGTGGAATCCTTAAAGACTTTATAACAGGAATAGAAAACCAATTGTAGCATAAAGTTAAAATCATCTGATGTGACAATAGGATTGAGTTTAAAAAGTATGAAATGAATCAGTTCTGTGGAATAAAAGGATAATACTAATTTTGTGTGAATGATGGTGACTTAGTTAATACTGTTGATGTTACTCATGTTGGTCTTCACCACATAACAAATGGACATCAATTCACCATGTCTAACCGACAAGAAAGAATTGGCTATTCCAGGGCAAACGGTAACTGGTAAAGAATTCTCAAATCCGTTGATGGCTGGTAGTTTGCCAAAAACTATAAGTGTGAAAGTTAGTACTGCTAGTACAAACTTAGTACTGCTAGCCTAACTTAGTGTTGTTTGTTACCGTTAATACTGTTCGAGGCATAACAGATTTTCATTAATTAATTATAACCGTTGAGATATTTCCGCCAACAACTTAGCTTATAGGGGTCTATATTTGGATAATTCTTGATTTTTCTTTCTTTTATAAGGTTTCTTCAAGATAAAGATTCAATTTTATTCAATCGGTCTAATCACACTCTTAAGCTTTCTTTATAATATCTTAATTAAATTTACCAAACCCTCAAACTCTTATCAACGAACCTAAACCCAGAACAATTCTAATCAATAAATTGCTAAATGGCGAATTTGAAGTTTGTCGATCAACATAATATGGTGGCTTATTTGGAAAATTGTGATGAAAACTCAGAGTTTCATCAGATAGTGAACTTCCTCTCTTCATGTTCTATTAACTATGCTCTCACTATAAGTCCCACTATCTATGCTTCCTATATTGAATAGTTTTGGAATACTGCTACTTCTAAAACAGTCAATACAGTTAAGCAAATACATGTTATTGTTGATGACAAGGCTGTGGTTATATCAGAATCATCAGTGAGAAGTGATCTTCTCTTTGATGATGAGGATGGTATAACTTGCCTAACAAATGCAAAATTTTTGGAAAACCTTGCATTGATGGGTTATGAACAGCTTTCTACAAAAATTACTTTTCAAAAAGGTTCATTTCACCTTAATGGAAATTCCTAATACATACCATCCTTTATTGTATAAGTTCAAAATCAACTGGCTGGAATGAATTTTCAACTGATTTGGCTTCAGCAGTTATATGTTTAGCAAAGGATCAAAAATTTAATTTTTCTAAATTAATTTTTAATGGTATGTTAAGGAACTTGGATTCAAAGAAGTTTTTGATGTATCTAACGTTTTTACGACTCTTTTAGAATAATGAAATTCAAGATCTACCAGAACCTATTAATGATACTTATGAAACACCATGCCATACTAAAAAGGTTTTCTTAAATATGGCAAGGAAAAGTGTAAATTTTTCAAGAAAAGTTACTCCACTTTTTATCTCTATGTTGGTGCAAAACCAAGCACCTGAGGGTGAAGGTTCAGCAATACCCCCTGAACCCCAACCCACACCTTCTACCTCACAACCAACTATTTTAGAACCTCAAACTGCATCAATTCTACCTGAAACACCTCCAACTGCGCACCCTAAACAGAAGCACTCAAATACGCAGTATCTCAAATAGTTTTTCATGAAGCTCAAATTGAGCCAATACTTCCATCTCCCACTACATATCAACAAAAAAGAAAGACTCACAAATGTAGGAGAACCAAAAAGGATACTAAGTTACCTCAGACCAGTGTTCCTCAAGACCTTAGAGCAGATGAGGCTGTCCATAAGGAGAGGTGTGACAGTGTGGAAAGGGCTATCACTACTGATGTTTTCTTAGATGCTGCACAAAATAGTGATAACATACTTAAGCCCAGACCAAGATAATGCCTAATGTTGATATTCCTTAGGGAATGGATACAGGTGGTAGTCCCAGGAGCCAAGACACCATAGGGGGTACTCCTGCTTAGACTAGGTCTGAGAGAGTGCTTGAATAGCCTAATGAACCACCTCTCTTAGAAGGTCATACATCTGGAAGTGGGGAGGGCAGTATGGAACATACCTTTGAATTGACGGATAATGTACCACCCACACCCCATGATTCACCTCCTACAGGAGGTTACACACCTGGAAGTGATGAGGGTAGACTAAAATTAGAAGAATTGATAACTATTTATACAGATTTGTCAAACAGGGTTCTTGCCTTAGAGGAAGCTAAGACTGCTTAGGATAGAGTGATTACAAGATTGAAATTGAGGGTCAGGAGGCTAGAAAAGAAGAGAAAGGTAAGAACTGCACAACCCATAAAGAGGAGATTATTTAAAGGCAGAGTTGAGTCTTCTACTAACAAACGTTTGGGATGAGGATGCATCTAAATAGGGGAGGAATGATGATAAGACAAAGGAGCTTAACCTGACTGATGGGAATGATACATAAGTAATTATAGAAGACAAGGGTAGTGGTGAAAAAGATGGAAGTACTGCTGATCAATTTAGTACTGCTAGGCCAGATGTTAGTGCTGCTACTCCAACGACTACAATTATATTTGATGATGATGAAGATCTTACCATTGCTCAAACTTTGGTAAAGATGAAGAGTGAGAAAGCTAAGGAGAAAGGAGTTGTTCTTAAAGATGTAGAAGATAATTCTAGACCTGTCAAATCAATAACTACACTTCAACCTCTTCCAACTATTGATCCAAAAGATAAAGGAAAAGGTATACTGGTTGAAGAACCTGAGAAATCAGAGAAAGTGAAAAGAAGAGATAAAGGGTTAGCTCAGATTGAAAGTGATGCAAAGTTAGCTCAAAGACTATATGAGGAGGAATTGGCTGAAGTAGAAAAGAGACAAAAAGAAAGAGCAAAACAAGAAGAAGCCTCTATTGCTGCACTTTATGATGAGTATGATTAAATTCAAGCTAGAATGGATGCTGATCATGAACTGGCTATAAGATTGACACATGAGGAGCAAGAAAAGTATACAATTAAAGAAAGAGCCAGATTATTAGCAGAATTCTTTAAAAGAAGAAAGAAACAATTAGTAACAGAAAGAGCAGAGGCAATAAAGAACAAGCCGCCTACAAAAACTCAACTCAGGAACAAGATGATTACTTACCTCAAGCATATGGGTAATTACAATCATCAATAAATAAAGCACAAGACCTTTAAAGAACTTTAGAAGTTATACCAAAAGGAGCAGAAGTGGATTAGTGATTTTAAGCCAATGGATTCTGAAGAAGGTGGCAGCAGTACAAAGAAAGCTGGTAGAAGATTAAAAAGAATATAAGATTTAACAAGTAAGCAAAAGTCATCCAAGAATCCCAAGGTGATAAAAGAACAAGAATCTACAAAGAGTGATAAAGAAGCAGCAAAATATTATGAGCAAGAAAAGGAAGAATTGAGAATGTGGTTAATAGTTGTTCCAGATGAAGAAGAGACTATGGATCCAGAGATTTTGTCTACCAAGTACCCTATAGTTGATTGGGAATCTCAGAATCTAGGAAGGGAAATTCATGTTTATAAGATAATTAGAGCTGATGGAAATACTAGTTATCACAAAACATTCTTTTGTATGCTGAGAAAATTTGATAGACAAGACTTAGTAGATTTGCACAGATTGGTGATGAAAAGGTTTGAAGACAATGCTCCAGAAGGTTATAATTTGTTTCTTTGGGGAGATCTTAAGATAATGTTTGAACCAAATGTTAAAGATGAAGTTTGGAGTAATTAACAGGATTGGACTCTGATTAGCTGGAAATTATATGAAAATTGTGGAGTTCACTCATTACTAATGGATGGTACTTTGACCTGCTTCAACATGTTAGTGGAGAAAAGGTATCCTCTCATCAAGGAAATGCTGCAAAAGATGTTAAACTAGAAGCTAGAAGCTGAAGCTGAGAGCACAATGGCATTTGAACTTCTCAAGTTTATCAAGTCACAGCTAGAAGAATGAAGAAGTGTTTGGATACATCCTCCTAGTGATCAAGATGCTTATACTGAAGAAACTTGATAATTAACAAGGTGAATATCAAGTTTAGGGGAGGATTGTTGGGAATTATAGACTTTTACAACTTAGTGCTGCTGGTTCATTTTAATACTGCTAGTAATGGTTAGTGTTGCTGTTGAAGAACTTAGAAAATAGTCTAAGTTATTAGTACTGCTAGTTATAATAGTTAGTGATGCCAGTACATTGTTAGTACTGCCAGTATAGTTATACTGTTAGTTAATAGTTTGTACTATTAGTCTTATATAGTTAGTACTGCTATTATGATATGCATGAGATAAATTAGGAATAGATATGCATTATCATTATACGCGTTTTGTAAGCCCATTAAGGTTTCCTTAGTATATAAAAGGAACCCTACGGCATAGTTAGAAGATATAGAAAAATCATAGCTAATAGGCAAAACATATAGTTGTTTTGTGAATCGTTCAATATAGTGCAAGTTAAAAGAAAGATCTCGTGTTACTGTTACATTGTTTTATTGTTCTTCTGATATATAAAGATTAGATTCCGCATAATCTTTATATATTCTTTAAGGTTTCTATCATAGTAATTTTAGATTTATCTAAGATAACTAAAGCTTTAACAAGCTAATCAAAGATCTGTTCTAAAGGGGATCAACAATAAATAATAAGGAACATAAACACAAATATGCATAGTGGAAATAGCATAAGAACAAAGTTATTTTAACAAGGTTTTTCTTTATTATCATTCACTACAAGCCCCAATTCTACTTGATCAATAGTAGAATGGTTATCTAACTATAACAGGATTAATGAAACATTGACCTTAGAGCTAAACCAAACACAATAGACGTCTACATCTTTACACTTTGGTGTACACACACATTGACACACGTAAACTAATACGTCTATGTCTCTTTATATAGAGAGAACATAAGACTTTACAAAGGAAATCATAATAATATTAGGAAACTAAATATTCCTAATCTTTATCTTCATATCTTTGACCAAATCTTCAAGAATCCTTTTTTATATCTTTGACCAAATCTTTTTAAATCTTCATGTTCTCCTACATCTTGTAGAATTCTTTAATGACGATTTCGATCCTTTTTGTTTCATTCTTTTGTTCTTTTTGTATTAATAAATCATATAATTCCCAACAGCACACCTACCTTATAATTCCATTGTGTGAGGATAAGCCTTTCCGTTTTCCCCTTATACATAAATTCAATAAAAATGAATGTGTTAGTGGCTGTAGTAGACTTTAGAACTTGGCCTGGTATATCTTTTTGAGACCACCATAATAAGCATTGCACTTAGTGTAATCGGTGTAGCTGTAATAAAATGAAAATTTTAGAATTAACCCCAAATAGCTTATATGTGTGTTATGTATATTGAGTTCTCACACCAATTAGTCAATCCCTTTGTTAAACCCTTTGTTGCACTCTTTAGTGCAAGATACCTCTAGTACAACCTGCTGAGCCTTTTCTTTCAATTTGTAACCAATATATGTTGTTTTTTTACACCTATCGCCTAGCCTACCCTGTAGTTTCTTAGTCTATGATCAGGAAGTTGCTGGTTAATTTTGGTTTCACTGGTAAAAGTTGCAGGTTAGGATAGAGGGTATTTGAAGAAAAGACGAGTTTTGAAGATAGTTGATCTCAAGTGGGGGGATGCTCATGTATATACATGTCTGTATTATGATTCCTTTCATTGTATCCTTGTCTTACATAAAAAAATGAAAAAATAGAATAAAGAGGATGCAAGAAAGTGTAGTTTGTTATAGCTGATCACCATTATTGTGATAACCGATAATTTTTCCTGGGTTAAGTATTATAAAATATTATTAATTTCGTATTTTGAAGTCTTTCGACCTTGTGAGTTTTCCTGATTAAAGCTGAAAAGTTGACTTCAGTTGACTATTTTACGTAAAACGGTTACTGTTTAACCGGAATTTTTGGAGGAGTCTTGAATTTAGGGAGAGAATCACTTTTGATATGTCTTACCATTTGGAGTATTTGGTTGGTATTTTAAGTAATTCCGGGAAGTTTTTACGTGATTCCTGAAAATCATCACGCAGCGCGTACCGGCACGACAGTTTGTTTGGGAATAAATTTGAGTGATTCAGAAGTGTGTAATGAGCTTATTTATTTAGATAAATTCATGATTTAGAAAATGTTGGTTTAAAACGTAAATCGTTGGGGTGTGATTTGAAAGTTGTCAGAAAAAGGTCATTTTCGTGAAATTCGGTAAAAAGACTGTAACGGTCGTTAAAGTGTAAATTTTGAGCAAGTCAATTTGACAAAGCTTATTTTGGGAATTAAAATGTTTTCACACTTGTGAGGATGGTTCGGTTGAGTTTTTAACAAAAATTCATGTTTTCGGTCATTACCCGGCCGTCAGCGTCTAAATAATTTTTTTATAGCAGATTAAGGTGATATGTGTCGTATAAATAACCTAGATTTATGGAAAAGTTATTTTAAACACAATGGGAATATTAATTAAACTTGGGTAACATTGTAAATCATCAAACTTTTAGCTTCTAAGTGATTCCGATACGAAAAGATGAACCCGAGACCCCCCTAGGATCCTATTTGGGACTTGTACAAGAAGGAGACAACAAGGCACATTTTTAGCCTTGGTTGTCCATGCATGGTACAAAATTTTTGTCATAACCTCAACATTTTTCATTCTCATTTGAAAACAAACACACAAAAAAATATCTCTCTTCTCTCTCCCTTTCTATTTCGGACGAACAACACCAAAGAACAAGAAACATTGATTTTTAAAGATTACCAAGAACACGGGGTTAAAAGATCGATAGTGGGTTGATATTAGATAGACGCGGGTTATAGAAAAAGGTTTTCGGTCTCTTTCTCTTGCGTCAAAATCAAACCAAACTCGCCAAGTTGTAAGTTTTCTAAATTTGATTTAAGTTGTAGTTCTATGCTTATTATGGTGTCTTAATACTAGATGTACAAGTTGATCGTCATAAAAATAAATTCTTGAAAACAAAAAGTGTATAAAAGGGGTGTTTGTTTGGGTCAAACTCGGACAAAAAGGAAACAAGGGTCGAAAGTTTGAATTTTTTGGTTGTGGTGGTATTTTTATAATTTTGTCAAAGTATTTTTTAGGCTTATTTTGAAAGATGCTAAAAAATAAGCATAGTTTGAGCTAATTTGAATTTTTTGGCTTTTGGGTGTTTCGGCCCAACAAGAAAGAAAGAAGGAAGAAAAAGGGTTATAAGGCTTGGCCCATTGGCTTTGTTTTGGCTTATTAATGTTGTTTAAAGTTAATACTGTTCTTATCAAAGTTAAAGCTACCAGTGCAAAAAGTTAAGACTTTTAGTTGAAGTTACTATTGCTTAGGAAGTTCAAGGAAAATATTCTAAGTAGTTAGTACTGCTAGCACAAAAGTTACTACTGCTAGTGTTAGTTACTACTGTTAGAGTAATATTGATGTTGCTCAAGTTAAGACTGTTAGTTAGTACTGCTTATGTGATATGGATGAGATATTTTTGTAAAAGATACGTATAAGTTATTTGATTAGAAGATCATGATAACTTAGGAATATATTGTAAACCTGTTAAGACTCATTGGTGTATAAAAGGAGGTCCTAGGGTATAGAATTAGACATCTAGAAATCGTTTTGTTTTTTATATCATTATAGCTTCAAGGTTTTGTAAACCCTAACACTATTAAGAGTGTTTGGTAAACTATTTGTTATTGATCTTGTTTATTACTGTTTCATTAAAATTCTTCTTAGTATCATTGACTAGGAATCCACATTTGTCTTTGATATTAACAATCAAGTTTCAAATCTTAGGATGTTTTGGATTTATTCATACAACTTAGCCTTAAACAAGCTAGAGCATGATTAGCTATTCGGATCAACAGGTTGTATCAGAGATTGTGAGACGATTTTTTGAATAAGAGGAAACTTTACTACACTTAAGGATCTACTTCTTCAAAGATGAGCATTAGATTGAAATTCTACTCAAACCATCAAGCTACCATACTTCAAACCTGGTGAGTATGATCTCTGAGTGAGGTTGGAGCAGTACCTAAGTGCATTGATTACTCTCTATAGGGAGATCGTTCGAGAATTGTAATGCAGTATAGTAACAAAAACTGTTATGGTAAGGGAGACTATTATCCTCCTACAAGTTTGAGAGAAGATCACAAAAAAGGCCGAGTTGAAGGCAAGAAGCACTTTGTTGATGGCCTTACCTAATGAGCATAATTAAAGTTCAACTCATACAAGGATGCTAAGCATGATCAGGCTTTTAAGAACAATTTGAAGGTAATGTTGTACAAGAAAACTCAGAAAAATCTTCTGAAAGCTGGTATATAAAAACTTTATGATCCAGCACAAAGTGAGTTGAAGCAAAACCTTGAAGGCTTCTATAGTAATTAGTCAAACTGGAGCTGCATGGTGAAGTTATCCCTCAAAAAGACATCAATTAGAAGTTCTTGAGAAGTTTATCACAAGAATGGACTATGCATACTATTGTGTGGAGGAACAAACCAGAGATTAAGACATTGAGTTTGGATGACCTCTTCAACAACCTAAAGGCTTATGAATTAGAGGTCAAGGGGACATCTAGCTCAACCACAAACTCACACAATATAGACTTTCTATCCTCTAGCAGCACTAATAGTGCAACTAGAGAAGTTAATACTGCTCAGGGTGTTAATACTGCTAGCACTTAGGGTGCTGCTGATAGCTCAACAACTGTTGAAAATTTGAGTGATGCTATGATTTATTCCTTCTTTGCTAGCCAACCAAGTATTCTACATCTTGATAATGAAGATCTACAACAAATCCATCCTGATGATCTAGAAGAGATGGACTTGAGGTGGAACATTGCTATGCTAACAATAAGGGCAAGAAGATTCATGAAGAATACTGGAAGGAAGCTGGATATGGCCAACAAAGAAAGAATTGGGTTTTTGACAAGTCCAAGGTGGAGTGTTACAACTGCCACAAAATGGGACATTTTGCAAGGGAGTGCAGGGCACCTAGGAATCAAGACAGCAGGAACAGGGAGACTACCAGAAGGACTGTGCCAGTTGAGGAAACTACTTTAAATGCTTTAGTGTCTCAGTGTGATGACTTTGGATATGATTAGAGTGACCAAGCAGAAGAAAGTCCAACCAATTTTGCTCTCATGGCTTATTCTT
>BQNB010053308.1:0-40073 GCA_026074375.1 Tanacetum coccineum | reverse complement strand
GCTCCTTCAGGTAAAGCCAAGATAGGTGCGCTACACAACTTCTCTTTCAATAGTTAGAAAGCTGCTTCTTGTTTGTCACCTCAATCAAACTTGACCTTCTTATCGGTTAGTATGGTCATTAATATGGCGATCTTTGAGAATCCTTCAATAAATCTTTGATAATAACCGGCAAGACCTAAAAATTGACGAATCTCCATTGCAGTATTAGGAGATGCCCAATCTTTAATAGAATCAATCTTGGCGGGATCTACGCGAATGCCCTTACTGTCAATCACGTGACCGAGGAAGTGTACTTTTGGAATCCAAAATTAGCACTTAGAGAATTTGGCATACAACTCCTCCTTTTTAAGCAACTCCAAGATTAACTTGAGATGCTCTTCGTGCTATTGCTTGCTCTTTGAGTAGATCAGAATGTCATCAATAAAGACAATGACAAATTTATCTAGATATGGCTTGCACACCCGATTCATGAGATCCATAAATACAGCCGGTGCGTTTGTCAAACCAAATGACATAACTTGAAATTCATAATGGCCGTAACAAGTTTTGAATGCGATCTTCGGGATGTCTTCTTCATGAAATCTCAGTTGATGATAACCCGATCTCAGGTCGATCTTCGAGTAGACACTCGACCCTTGCAGTTGATCGAACAAATCATCAATTCTTAGAAGTGGATAACGGTTCTTCAACGTTAGTTTATTCAATTCTCGATAATCGATGCACATTCGGAATGATCCATCCTTCTTCTTGACAAACAAGACCGAAGCTCCCCAAGGTGAGGAACTAGGTCTTATAAAGCCTTTGTCAAAAAGTTCTTGCAGTTGATCCGATAATTCTTTCATCTCGGACGGAGCTAATCGATAATGCGCCCGTGCTACGGGTGCAGCACCAGGTATCAAATCAATTTGAAATTCCACTTGTCGGGTTGGTGGAATACTGTGAAGATTAAAGAAACGTTGATAATCTTCTAGGACTGTTTAAGCCATCTAGGATATAATAACATTGATAACATATTTGCACAGCGGAATTAATACATAAAGAACAATGTTATGAACAAGGTTTTACCAAACATTCCAAGCCCCAATATTATTTGATCAGAATAATACAGTTACATCAATAAACTGTAACAGGAATCATAAGATCCTTGAGGCTAAACTACATATGGCATCTACATCTCTACGCCTGGAATACATACACACACAAGTTTAGGTACAGGAAAACACAAATTATACACCTAAACCTAATGACCTCTATCTCTTTATATACTAGAGATATTAGGTTTACAAAGGATAAGTATTAGGAAATAAACAAATCTTCCTAACTTTTATAATTATCTTCTAGGAAATCTTCTGTAATCTTCCATCTTTTGAAGAATTCCTCCTTTGTCTTTTAAGTCCTTCATCTTTCATATGTTTTGTCTTATCAACTCAAATATAATTCCCAACAATCTTCCCCTAGTTGATAATGACAAAACCAAAATAAGCACGAACTTCCCCTGAAGCTAATATATATATGAAAGAATAAGGATCCATGCAATTCCACCAAGGATCTGTAAGTTGCACATCTTCTTTGTAAATCTTCTTCCCCTTTTTGTCATAATCAAATAGGGGACTAAAATATGCAACTTTGATTTCAACAACCACAAACCACTATCACACTTCTAATCCAGCCTTCCAACAACTCAAATTACCCTCCATGACGCGCCTTAAGATAAATGAACTTGAGCAGTAGAAACTTAAACTAGCAGTAGTAATAATGACTTACAGTAGTAAAAACCTTCACCTCATGTGGTGCATGTAAATGGTTAAACATTTTAACAATAAGCTTCCCCTAAAACCCATATGTTAACCATTTCTTGAATCTTCAATTCTGTAGGCTCTATGTAATGATCACTGATGAAGAAAACTAAGTATAACGAACTTGATGCTGAAGTAGAACAACCCAAACTTGTGTCTTATGTCTTGTACTATCCACGTGACTCCAAACTCATACCAAGACCAAAGTATAAGTAGATCGCAATCTCTTGACAAAATCCTCAACTATATAAATCCTCATCTTCTATGAGACACATAACCAAAGTGATAGCAAATGTGAGCATTGAGCACCATAAGAAAAATCACACACCTTTGCTAGATTTTGACAAGTCTTCGTCACATCGTTTCTAAGCATGAACAAGTTATCTTTAAAGTTTAACACCCACTTTAAGATATGATAAGAACACGCATCCGAAAAACTCCACTTCAACTTCAAATAGGTGATAATCAATCTTCTTCGTAACCAATTCGAACAAATAATCCAAAATACGAGCCTTTAAAACGTTTAAGAACATGTAAAATCATAACCTGTTAGCTTCCCCTTAAATGAAGCATTGTGTTCAATTCGAGATCCAAACCATGTGTGTTATCCGTTATCGAATAAAGCAGCAGTATTAAATCCATAAAGCCCAAGTAGTATTAACTAAACTCCTTTTTAATGCTAGCAGTACAAACTTAATAAGGTAGCAGTACTAAATATTGCTCGAATAGTATTAAAAATAAAGGAGCAATACTAAGTAATTACCAATTAGCAACACTTTTTCTGTAACAAAACTATCACGAATCTGTCACTAATCTTTATTTTCCTTCCTTCCATACTGTTAGTGACACTTTATCTGTTACAAAGCTGTTGCTACTTCTTCACTAATTCGTATTCTCCTTCCTATGACACTTTTTAGTGTCACTAGTATGTTGCTAATCTATCATAAATTCGAGTTCTTTTCCTCCCATTTCATTTGTGACACTTTTTAGTGTCACTAAGCTGTCACTAATGTGTCACTAATTTGGATACTCCTTCCTCCCGTACTATTTAGTGGGAAACTATTTAAAAGATATTAATGATTTGACCAAATCTTTATCTCTTCATATCTTAACAGCAACTAGTCTTCAAAGGCACTCTAAATCTTGACTGCAACAAAATAAGTTTTTGGCAAACTACCAGCCCATAAACGGATTTGTTGTGACTTTACCATAGCCGATTGCTATGACAAGTCAATGTTTAGGTTTGTAAGACCATGGTACATTGATAACCATATGATTTTGAGCAAATCATCAGCTATAAACGGATTTGATAACTCTTTACCAGCTAGCCATTTGCTCTGGAGTAGCCATGCTTCAGTATAAATACTATGGTGCATTGAATACCATACAATTTTTGGTAAATTGTCAACCATCTAATATGGATTTGCAAGTCTTTACCATAAGCCATAATCTTATGGACTAGTTATGGTTTTTCCACAGCCTTTACCACAAGCCATAAACTTGTGGGCTAGCCAACTCTTCACTTTAACAGATATGGTGAGTTGAAAACCATACAACTTATTTGCAAAGTTTGTCAACCATAGAACGGATTTGAGAAGTCTTTACCAAGAGCCGTTTGCTCTTGGACTAGCCAGTCCTTATGTTGGTTAGACATGGTGAACTGACAACCTTTGTTGTGTTAGTGCATAGCACCTTCACCAAGTGTTTTTATCCTTCTCAACTTCTAAACCTAGGCTTTTCAACCCTACACATTTCATTACTTTCTAATGCCTGCTTGTTTTTCCATCATTTTCAACAATCTATAGCAATCTTCATTCATCTTTCCATCCAAAAGCTTCATTTTCAACATTGTTTTACATACCTCAGCAGGAAGTGGATATTTTCTATCAGACAACAAATAAACATCCATAGATTCTAAGTTCAAACAATGTACCCTACAGTATCATAGTATCTCCAACTTACAATCTTTTGTTGTTCTATCTCACTCCATGTAGAATCTGTGCTTAGAGGTTCTTCAAACATAATTCTTAAACATTTCCGGAATCCCTTCTCTAACTTATCCTCAGGCCCATCCAACCCATATCTATTCATTACTATCCTGTTCAACTCAGTAAAGTCATCCTAGATATAGAACTTTAACATAACTCCCGAAATTAATGTAAACTATATCTGTTCCAACTTCCCTAACAATTTTAGTATACTCCTTTTTTCGTCCTTGGTTTAGTAATCTTATAAGTAGCTACACTAGTGTTTTCATGGTACAGAACAGGATTTAAAGGAGTTTTCAGTTACCTATGTAGTCCTCTTCATGCTCATCAACTTATCTGAATCTTCAGAGACATTCTCATCCACAACAATGTAAGCATACACTTTCCTAGCTATCTGTATTTCTTCTCTTTCCAAACTTCCGTTTGTTGGTTCATCATCTTGCTTCATCAGTCTTTGCCTTCTTTCAGTCTCTTTGGAGTCTTTGTTTGAAGCTCTTCACAAAACCCCCCCCCCCCCCCCCCCCCCCCCCCCCCCCCCCCCCCCCCTCCTCTTTTCAAGCTACTTTAGTGGCTTCAAAACTTATTGGAGCAAAAGACTCATTTGTTTTTATAAGCTTGGTCAAACTCTCTTACTTCTCAAAGCTCAAACTTCCTCAGCTTATTTAACTTCCCATGGACCCATGTTCTTTAAGTAGTCATCATGTAAGTCTTTAGCTGTGATTGGGTCATGGATTGTTCCTTATAGCTTGGCTTTCTTTTCTTCAGCAAGAAAAAAAACATCTTTCTTTGATCACAAGGTCCACCATTATCTTAGCAAAGTCCTTTCTCCTTGAAATTCACTCCAAGCATGCTCATTGATAACCCTGCATTGGCTTCAAGTTTTTGCTCTAATCAAGTCCCCATTCATCATTTGTAATAGAGTTGAGCCCAAATTGTACTTGAGCTTTTTCTTTTCTTCTGTGCCCGTCGAAAAACTAACTCTTCTTCTTCTGCAATCCTTTATGCTAGAAGACATCCAAATGTATTGCTCAGCCTCCTCTTCTCTTTGTAAGGAACCAATCTTATTGTTCTGCAAGTCTAGCTTCTATCTTGTAAAGACTGTTCCTTTGTCTTCTTTGGAGTTTCTTCACTGAGCATAGGAAGCTTTTCCCTTCTCTGTTCTCCCATTTATCTTCACCCAGCAGTACGTCTTGCTTAAAAACAGTATTAAAGTCAATACTACCAGTATTACTTTACTAGTAGTATTAACTTTAAATACTAGCTAGCCTTAACCCTCACCAGCAGTATTTAATCTTTTCAGCATCATATTATCTTCTTTGAAAGACCAAAGCTTGAGACCTACTTCAAGCCTTTAGACTCTTTCTTCTCTTGTACCTCCTTCCCTTTTGTCATTGACCTTGACTTTAAAGGAGGGGGGCAACTTTTGAGAGAGTTTTGGCTACTTCAAGAGTGTTTGGGCTTATTTTCTTCCTCTTGTTCCTCCCCAGATAGCATGTGCCTTTGTTGTAAGGAGGTGTTAACCAGTTCCTTGTTTTGAAGAATCTTGAGGTCATCTTTGACTTTTCCTCCCTTCGAACCTCAGTTTCTTCAATCCTCTGAATCTGTCAAAACTAAATTCCTCCTCTTTAGAAACCTTCCAACTTCTCACTCGTTCTTTACTAGCTTCACTATTGCATATCCCCATGGTTAGCTTGGTTTATGTTTAAGATCCAATTCCAGGCTATCTATTCTTGAAATCAACTTGGGAACTGTTTGAAGCAAATCATCTGTAGGCATGTGACTTGGAGCCTGTGCTTGTGATGGTGAGAAGTGATGGTGGACAGGAGATTGCTCCTCATAGATGTGCTCATCTGTTGGAGGTTCAGTCTCAGTGGTAAGTTGTGGGTATGTAGGTGTAGAATAGTGGAGGTGGTTGGTGAGGATAATGGAGGTGGAGATGTAGATGTTGGGATAGGTAGTGGTGTTGGTGATGGTTGGGATTGAGCTTGAGCAGCATGTTCTTGTCCTGCAATAGGGTTAGTAGCAACAAGCAACATGGAAGGCAATAAAGGTCTTGGTGCCCCTTGAAAACCCCTTTTCATATTCCCAAATTGTTAGGAATTACAGATTTGATGATTACAAAACCCATAAACAGAAATGAAGAAAGAAGAAACAAAAGGAAACAAGATATGCTAAAGAAGGAAACAAGATCAAGATTAATGTTGATTGAAATCAACATTAATGTTGAAGATATAAATTAGTCAAACATTAATGTGATTAGTCAAACATTAAATTGATGATTACTGACAATTAATTAGTTTCCTAATGTATATGTTTTCTTTTGATACAAAAGGACCTAATATTGTAATAGTTATTTAGCTTAGTTATGTAAGCAAGTTTCTTGAAACTCCCTCATTATATAAAGAGGTAGGTCTCTAGGTTATCAGGTACCATTTAATAGTAAACTTCTCACAATGAGAGTCTAGAAACGCATAGAGCGTGTGTAATAAATGAGTAATAGTTTCTTTATCATGTTTGAATAAAGAAAACCTTATTAGTAACATGATTGTGTTCTTCATTTTCCGCTGCATATTTTCAATCAATGTTATCATACCCTAGTTGAGTCCAGATTCTTGGATTTCACATCTTGGATTTGAAAAATATCTTCTAAGTCAAACTCTTTCTCTTCTTGATCTTTATTCACCTCCTCTAAGCTAACGATCTCCAGATTGAGAGGTGATGCTTCAATGTACTCTATGTTCTCATAAGAATCGTCATCACTTGAAGTACCATCATTGTTAGAATCGGATAAAATCTCAGAATGATCGTTCAGAGCATCAAAATTGGAAGGATCTTCACAAACAGGTACATCACACGTATCGTCGGAAATACCCTCAAGCTCACTTGGGATTGGGACAAGGTTCTCAACACTAGGAATAGTGTCAAGATGCTCGTCCCCCATACTTAGAGAGTTATCGGGCTCCTCGATCGGTAAGTCGGGTGTGATTGCTATGGTATAGTCCTTGTCATCATCATAGCAAATGGAAATCTTCCAATATCGATCTTTAGCCGCTTGATCTTTCGCAATTCGCCTTTCTTCTTCCTTCTTTTGCATAATTTGACCAACCATATCACATATGGATGTCATTTGCTCCATAAGCTTATTTTGAGAATTGAGAAACTCATTTTGAGCATTTAAGATTGGATGATTGATGGTATATTGCGGGGGTTGAAATTGGTCAAAGACGAAAGAATTAGAATCATAGCAAGAATTGTGCTCATGATAATATTCTTCATTCATCGATTGACATTGAAAAGTTTCATGAGGGCCCTCGCAATTTTCACAAAAAAGATATTGTTGTTGAAAATCATGAAAATCTTGCGAGAAATTGAAATCTTGATTGTAACACGCTTCTGGATAGATGAACAGAACTTGAGGTGTATAATAGTGACCATAACGAGCATCGTTCCCGCAAAATTCACAAGAATACATAGAAGGTTGTGGAGGTGGGTTGAAAACGTTAGGAGAATCATCAATCATATTAGTTTGGAAATCGGAATAAGTGAATGAATTCTCATCTCCAGAATTGCATGTCGGATGGACACTTGGCAAAGTCTGTGGGAGCTCATTAATGGTTTGATTGCATTGTTCTGGATTAGAGATAATTGAAGCTTTTGGTGGACAATTATAACCAATATGAGCACCGTTCCCACAAGACTTGCAAGTACATCGTTGAAAAAAGATATCATCTAACGAATCACTACACTTGTAACAACAATTGTGGTTAATTTGTAGAGGACTTTGCGAAGAATTTACACCGAGGTCTTGATTGAAGACGAATGGATCTCGAGGTGCACTAACAACGTTAGTGTTGTGATTGGATGACTCGAAAGTGTTTAGAATATCGTTTTTATCATGAATTGTATACCAACCTTCATTCAAACATTTTCGCACAAAAGCACAAGGTCGACAATATAGACCATCAACCGGGTCTCCACAAGTTGCACAATTATGAGGGGGTCGTCGAGACGAGTCGGGTACGGGAACAAGAATATTGTCTTCAAGACTCCCTTTTGAACAACCACAGTTTCTAGTGTACAAAGCTCCACAAGACGAGCATTCATTAATCGCATAAAGAGGATTTAAACGATAGTTGAATGACGCCATAAGAATTAAACAATATAGAGGGTTAAGAAAAGAATTAAATGGATAAGAAGAAAAAGAAGATTATTTTTGGGTTTTTAGGTTTTTTAAACAATATATTTTATTAAAGGACAAAACGAGATCGAATAACTTAAACCTAATAATCAACAAGCTTCACGGTAGCTCTCTAAAAGTGTTTAATTTTCAAAGGTGAGCCGTATATCGCAAGTGACACAAAAGACAAGTTTTTGAATCTTTGGTTTGGGAACTTATTAATGGATAATACTTCAGTTGAAAGTATTATTTGTTGGTGTTCTTTTACCAACTTGTGATTTTTTATTTCTTTTTATGGACAATGTTTTTTTTTAGATTTTTGGTTTTATATTATAATTATACTAATAAAAGAAAATGAAAAATATTTTTGTATTTTATATATTTTTATAACAAGAAAAATAACTTCACAAGGAAGGTTCTTCAAAACGCTAATCTTCGAACGAAACACGATAATCGTAACACACTTCCCCGGCAACGGCGCCAAAAACTTGATACGGGTCCAAACACACTATATATATAATATTATAACATATAAGTATATAAGGATTATATCAAATAATAGTATAGTAAGTATTTTCCGTCGAGTTCTAGAAACAAACTTTTAACCAAAGTTATCTAAAAAACCTCCCGGGTCGTTATCCCTTAACGAAGTGTGAATTGAAAATCGGTTAAGTCCGTGATCGCGCGTTTTGAATGGTTTAAAATGATTTTGATTTGGGTTCCTAAATCCTACTTGACATATTGATAAAGTAAATAAAAGCATAAAAACGAGCAAAGCAATAAAAACAATTAAACATGTAAAGCATTAAACAAAAAACGAGTATTTAAAACGAGACAAGTAAGCAAGCATAATAAATTCAATTTTAAACATGCAAACTTCTAAAAATAAATTCTACATTAAAAGAGATTATATATTATTATTATTATTATTATTTTTTTAATTTTTTAAAAACTTTAATCTAAAAAAATATTGCAAATTAATAATTTCTAATCATATTTTAAATCCGCACTAATTTCTAAACACTAAATGAGCAAATTAATCAACTAACTAAATATGGCAAACATTATAACATCAAAAGATAAAAATAAGTCTACACTAAGCATGACAAAATTAAAATAGGCAAACATATTATAAAACGATAAAATAAATCTACACTAATTAATTGAAAAGGGATTAGAAAATGGAACCGAATTGGAGACCCGCAATTAAACGAATACCACCCGATTTATTTAGCTAAAACAAATAATCAAATTATGATATAAACCTCCCCAATCTTATAAACTAAAATAATACATAAGTTTATTTCTTTTTAGTTTTTATTTAACTAACTAGTTAATAAAGTGTAAACTTTATTTACTAATTAATCTTATAAAAGCTAACAAGCTCTAAACTTAAGGTAGAATCTAGCTTATAAAACTCATAAGCTTCACGCCTCATGTGCAAGCTTTATTATTAAACCCCATATCAATCTGAGACTAGATCTCTATTTCGTTAAACTGCTAAACATAATTTTTAATTGAAGGACTTCTTGTTAACCGAGAGTTAAAATAGTACCTTAAATTAATGAGGTTTTAATTAATACAACACTAAAAAGTTAAGTTTGAAACTAAAGTTGTAACACTGTAATTAGTCTAGATTATGCTAAAATTGAAATTGAAACCCGTAAATAATGAAAGGAAAATGACGTTTAAATTGTTGCAATGATCGAAATAACTAACGATTCAAAAATAGCAACCAACAGTTAAAGCTTATTTATAAACTAAATGAAACGTAATGAGATAGACAAAAAAGATGCGAAAAAATTTTTTAATACATCATGAGATCAAAGTAAATAATACTAATGAAAAGATCTACATATTAACAATATTAAAACTAATTCCTAAACTTAAAAAACTGAATCTCTTTGGGGTATAGTTGTTGTGTTTTTGATTCATTTAAAAGTGTTGTCCAAGCCAGAAAATGTAACCTCCTTTTGCCAGCTCGCCCTCTTCTTGCACTAGTCAAAGTTTCAAATAGATATCTTGCATAGGAATTGTGTTGGCCCTGGTCATCTTCTAATGATGGCTTTTAATTTCCTGGATCGAGCCTTTAATAAGTATGGGTCGGTCCGACCCATATAAATGGTGTCGGGCCGGACCAATAAGAGATGAAGGAAGGACTTGAATTTTCGTGCTCTTTTCAATGGCATGCTCGGGAAATATTAATGACTTCGTCTTGATCTCGAAAAACGCGTAAACGTCTTCAAATCTTAACCGAAAGCCTCCATTTTTTCTTCGTTTTAAATCCTTTGAACCTACAAGACATAACAAAACAAAAAAAACATATTTTCAATATAATTAAGCATATTTTAGTGTTATTAGTCCGTTTTTTGAAGTGTTTTCCCTGGGTACAAATGATGTGGGTTTTTTGCAAACCATCATCAGTATCAACACCTTCGAGATTACGAATGAAGTAGGTGTGTTGACGAAAAGCAAACTTTAAGCGTTCGAAATCCACAAGAATTTCCCTAATGGAGAATAAGTTATGCTCCTAAGTTTATCCCGTAGTAGAAACCTTGAGATCGTAACCATTCCCTCAATATGTTAATAACCATATCTAATATCATTTGCCAGTGGTCATTTCCGAATTTGACTATACCTAAAAATTTATTGACGAAATTGGTAAGCTGAGAGTGATATCTGGTCATATGCTTGGAGCAGCCAGAGTCCAAATACCAAAGAACAATTTGGACGACCTACATTCATCAAGAGAGCAAGTTGGAAACAACAAAAACTATGGATCACCAAGATTTACTAGGTTCCTTTTAGTTAGCGAATAGATTTAATATTCTTATGTTTGCTGACTGGAACATTTAGTTTAGATTTCTTAAATTTCCTTGAGTAAACCAATGTTCCTACATGCTTAGGTGTATCAGTTTCTAGAGCAATTGGTTTCCTAAGGGGCACTTCAATAGTTTTGGTAATCCTAGTTAAAGGGCACCGCATTTCTTATAGTGAAGGTACCGACCGTAGGTCTCCATACTGTATCAATACTTGTGAAACAACTTCCTGTTGGTTTCCAAACATTTCTCGTTGAACTTTCTTAACAGATTAGATTTAGCATGAGCATTCACTCATTGATAAAATCAAGAACACACAAATTGTGGAAAACCTAGAAGGGGGTTGAATAGTTTACATGTTTGTTTTACGGTTTAAAAGTTTACTTTCAAAAATGTATATATCCGAGTTATATGTTCAATCAAATCACAATATGAACAAGCAATAACTATCTAAATGAAAACTAAATAACAATAATAATAATGTAAGAGACAAGGAAAGAAAAAAACCAACATGTCACCGAGATTTTATAGTGGTTTGGTACAAAGCACCTCTTCGCCCTACTCTACTCCCCGAGTATCCGACTTGATTTTTCACTATGTCAACAAGATCCCTTTAGGCGGAGAAAACCATTTTATACGTCGCTTGTCATATTTTCCATACACTAAGCTAAATGTCGTGTCCTAATCTTAGCTAGAACCAATCTACCACTTCACAAGATATACACACTCACAAGATCTACACTATCGGATCTACACAATATCCGAATCACACATATACACAAGATAAATACAATAAAGGTTTGGTACTTAAAAGAAAATAGGTGAGATCACTAATGTAACACTTCATTTCTTGCGTATACGAGTGTTCTGTTTCTTGCACCACTTGAAGAGGGGGGAAGAGATGAGAAGAAGAGATTAGATCACTTGAAACAAGATCTAAGTATGTTAGTGATCAAGAGTTTTAGTGAGAGAAAGAAGGTTTAGAGAGAGAAAGAAAAAACTAAAAAATTTCATGCAAAGAGGAATATTTTTCTACTGGGAATGGAGCAGTATTTATAGGCAGGGAATCCCAACGGTCATCTGGTGGCGGTCCTGGCGGTCCCTTATATATAAGGGGGCCGCCACTAGACTCCGCTCCTTTTTTTGTCTTTTTGTGATGAAGGTTGTATCTGTTATGGGACCTTTCATTTTGAGAGGAAAATTTGAATTTCAAATTTTAAGTTTTTAATAATTTTTTTTAATTAGAAAATATTTTGTAAATGTATTTTTGAGAAAATACTTTTGTAGAATTAAAAGAAAAATATTTTCTTGTTCCACCTTTTCGTTGTGCTTATTATTTTTTTTGTTATACCTTAAGTGATCACTTATCTTAGAAATGAATTTTATCATTGATATTTGTAAAAGTTTATTTGTATTGTAAACATGTTTACTTTTTGTTATTATTCAAAGCGTTGAGAGGTCAAAAAATTTAAATAACGTTTGTTAGTAATTATTTGTATTAACAATCTCCACAGCTTTTTGATGATGATAATATTTAAAACTCATTTTAAATAAAATTAAAGATGTCAAATTATTAAATGAGTTATGTTCTATTTCTCCCCCTTTTTGTCGAATTCAAAAAGAATGATCGTCGAGTTGTCGAAGGAAGAAAGATATCGACGATATCAAGACTCCCCTTTAATGTGTGTTCCCCCTTGTTCGGGGCACCAAGGTATCGATCTTACGAAGATTGTGTGCTACAAAACAAGATTTGAAGTACAAGTGTAAGACAAATATCTTTCAAGTTAACACATTGTATTCAATTTAACAAAAGAAGAGTTTCATTCAACCAACAAAAAACTCATACACTAGCACATCCAACTAATACATTCATGTAAAATAAAACTAGAGCTAATACATGATAAAGAGAAATAATACTACATAAGTCTTAAATGATTCATTGATTCACTAGAAGATTAACTTTTAGAGCAAAAGGTATGGGTGTCACTTTTATGAAAAATATTTAGAGATTTTTCAAGGTCCCGAGGTGGAAAGTGTGAGGTGATTGCGGTAGTGAGAAGATATTCAAGATGAGCAAACATGATGTTCATCTCATCTCTTAGGGTGAAGAAAAGGTTTCGGTTATGAGAACAACATATGCAAGTTAACCCATAATAGTTATGATAGTTGTAGAAAAGAGGATGGCCCATGATAGGTGGTTGAGGTTGTGGTGGTGATGGTGGTGATGTAGTGTCATGAGTGTGATCAAGAGGAGTGATTAGGGACAAAGAAAGTATGATATCCAAGGAAGGATGACTTTGAAGTGGTTGAGGATTTAGAGGTCTAGGAGGAACATCCGAAATGTTGTCAAGCAAAGGGTTCAAGTGATGAGGAGAATTTGGTTCATGTGAAGATGGTGGTGAAATTTGAAGTTTTGAGTGAAAGGAAGAAGATGTGTTCTCTTGACTTGATGATGTTTGATTAGTGGATGTGGTTTTTGATGGTGCATTTGGAGGGGGTTTGGGGGGGAAAGATGGGGGGGGGAAAAAAAGGGGGGGGGGGGGAAAGGTTTGGGTTTGTAGGAGAAGGTGTGGTGGTGATATCTTCATCACTAGATATGTTGACAAATAGTTGTCTAGGAGGGATTATGGTGAGTTGATTTCTTGGATGGGTTAGAGAGGGAAGCATTTGTGGAATTCATCGGTAGAAGAGGTAAGGAAAATGTGAGTGGTAAAGGGATAGAGAAGAGTTCATGATTTAATGTGGAAGAGATAGATTGAAGAAGTAAGGCAAAGAGTTTGAAGTTTTAGATTCCAAAAAGTGTTTGTCAAAATGCAAAAATTATAGCAAGGCCTAGATGGGATAGTGGTCAACTACACAGAAATTCAAGGGGTCATAGTAGAAGAATCCGTGACCTCTGATGGTGGTCCCTTAATTACCCGGCGGTCCCATATATATTAGGGGGTCACCCGGTATTTTAGGGGGCCATTTTTTGGAGATAGGAAACTTTTTCCAGAATTTCCTGATATGCTTGTATTTAAAAATTTCTAAATTTCCCTTTTTCAGTCAATCCTATTTCATCATGAATCATCTTATACTTATTATCTAACTTCACAATATCAACTATCTTGAGTTCTATGAGGGAAGCATATGTATGTAAATTTTATCAAAAGATAAGCATGCATAATATCGTATATATATATAGCAAAGAGTCTATCGAGGTGCACACAAGCATTGGTTTAGGATGAATAAAATCAAAAGATCATCCATGACATGCTAAAGTTTCCATACTATGTACTAATTACTAATGTTAGCATAAGATTATACACCTAAGCATTATTGTCATTAGTAAAATAATATAGATAATATTGTCATATAGCAATTTTCACCCTCTATTGCTTACTTCTTCATGTGTCTCCTCAACCTTCTAAGGGATTTTTTTTGATTGACCTTACTCACCCACGTTGCTTATCTCGTAATTTGTACTTGACGGTGATGATTTTTCGGTTGGCCGGGTGTAAAAATGGTTCAGGTGTGGATCAATGTAGGTGGGTTTTGAAAGACTTGAGGAAACTTGATTGGTTAAAGGAGTTCGAACATAACGACTAGGGGAAGGAGTGCTTGCAGCCGCGGGTCCCCTTCGTCTTTCCCTCGTCACGACATATCGTTGAGAAGAGATGAGGATGGTTGATCAAGGTGGAAAGAAGAAGAAGGGAAGACGACCTCTTCTTGTGCCACGGATCTATTATTGGTTTTACCTCTTGTTGAGCGGCAAGAGGAGTACATGACACGATTCGTACAAGACATAGGACTCATTTTCCAAGTCTAGGGTTTTCCCTAATGATGTATTTTAAACAAACGAGTTAATAACATTACCATAGGTAGGATTTAACCTCTTTGTTTAGTCATACCACTCCATTTGTTTTTTCATGTTAAATATGCAAGGTTGAATCTTTCGGAGTTACAATCAAAATAAGCATATAACTAAAGACATGCAGGACATGATCACGGGATTACCCCCTGAAAATGAAATTAATCCCGCGATAATTTCTTAAAGGCTTCAGGGTTGGCTCAATTTCACGAGTTAGAACTTGATATTCAACAACATCAATTTCTTCCTCATGACGAATGCGATGGACTTGACCATCTCGATTAATTCGAATAGACGAAATGATGTCCTCAATGGAAGGAAGGTTGGTTTGATATGGACCATCTGAAGGGATACCATATGCCAACTCATCAAGTCTCCATCTATCGTAAAGGACACACCACCTTCAAACAAGGTATATCATGAATTTGAACAAATTTCTTTAAGAGAGTAAGAGAATATGATTTTGAAGTTACATATTCGACAAACATTTAACCCTTCGTCGGAATATAATGACTCGATATTGACTTTATATCTCGAGAATGAAGCGAGGTTAATCTTGTTACATTTATTTCAAGGAGACACCGAACTCGACTAAATGGAAACTAAGACCGATCATAGTTTTGATACACACTATGTTTGCTCAAAAACCACTCGTCCCTCATCGTATGGTAAGCTTTCCAAGGTCGCTTAGTTTTTCTATTAATTTGAGTATGGTTTTCATATGATATCATTGGTATGTATTCCTCTGTGCAATTTTTATGATCTCTCGGGCTTGGACTTTCGAGGCATGTTTTCCCTTTATATATAAGTCGAAAATCACATATTTTTTTCAGTTTACACTCTTCGTAGTTAGGTATGCTCATTGCTTATTGTGTGTGTTAGATGTACAAATGTGGAGTAACAATTAAGTACGACCTAAATCAATAAAATCCTAATAAGTCTTTACTCCAAACGCTCCTTTATTTGATTTTGCTCATCCCAAACAAGTCGAAAAATACATATGTTTTATGTATCTCGAAATTTGTTCATGAGATCATTATGCATGTGTTTGAAAACGTTTTTGGATTGGATTAACAATGCATAACAACAATTTTATTATATTCCTAACGTGAGTGATTTGAAAATAAAATTGGAGTTTTGATTCGAAATCAATTTTACAACAAATTCACTAATGTATGCAAATCCTATATCTACGGGAAGCATATTAGTTATACATTGTATCCTAGTACTCTTAATAGTACAAAATTGAAAGAAAAATCGAAAATCCCCAATTTTAATTTTTGGTGTTCATCATGAACCCTAGACTCAAATTGAAAGAAAATAGATGAAATGACTTATAATTGATGATCTTTGTGATATTAGGATTGATTATTAGTGTTGATTTGATCTTCAATTGATGTTTAGATGGTTGTTTTTGAGTTTTGGTGGGTTTTGAGGCGTGCTCGTCAATGGCAGCAAGTAAGGGGGTGTTTGTTTTTCTGTTTTGAATTTTTTTTGTTTAAGTGTCCCATTTTGTGACTTGCTGGTGGCGGCCCCATATTTACTGGCGGTCCCAAATATATTGGGGGGCCACCTATATTGGGGCCGCCCTCAGCCAAGGGTTTTTGGAATTGGTTTTTGACAAAAATTTTACGAAGAGGAGTGACATTTTAATTTGCATTTCGCAAATTAAATATGCTTAAAGTACTTCGGATGAAGTATTTAAGTTTTCACGACATGGAATGGAACACGAACTAGAATTGAGACAGAACAAAGAGAAGCGAACTAAGGATGTTTATGGAATGTGTTCATCATTCCTTTTACAAGATGTAGATAATTAAACGATTCACGTTTAAGGGGTTTAGTAAGAATGTCGGCGATGTTGTCGACGGACGACACTTTTTTGATTGAGATATGTCCTTTCTGGACATTATCACGAAGAAAGTGATGACGTATTTCGATGTGTTTGGTACGAGAATGTTGCACCGGGTTTTTGCTAAGGTCAATCGCGCCTTTGTTGTCGCACATGATGGGAACGTCGTCGAGTCGTACGTCGTAGTCGATGAGAGCTTGTTTCATCCATAGTGCTTGTTGACATGCCTTTCTGGCGCTTACGTATTCGGCTTTCGGTAGTGGGATATAGCAAGAGCGGATTGTTTCTAACCTAGATGTCAAACAAATCCCACGAACGTACAATTTACCGCTAGTGCTTTTCGGTCCACATAATCTACGCATGATCAGAGTCGGCTATTACTACAGTTTTCTATGTGGTCCCCTTGGTACCATATCCTAAGTGAGTAGTGCCGTTAATGTATCGGAACGATACGTTAACCGCTTCAGCTGTGGTTTGGGTAGCTCTTGGATGCGGGTACGAAGCAGACACTAACATGATAAATTTTTTAATTTATTATTTATTATTAAAAATAAAATATTATGTTTCGGCCTACTTGCCGTTAGGTATAATAAACTACCTATCATGCCTCGATACTTGGTACTATCTACCGACTCACACTCTTCATCTTTCGTGAGTTTAGTATCGGAGGACATGGGGGTTTTCATTGGTTTAGACTCTTCTAGACCAAATTTCTTAAGCATTTCTTTAATATACTTAGATTGATTAAAGAAAATACCATCTTCCATTTGTTTTATTTGTAATCCAAGGAAGAAGTTAAGTTCACCCATCATGCTCATCTCGAACTCGTCATGCATGATTTTGGCAAATTCATCAACCATGTCTTGACAAGTCAAAAGAATCTAATGTATCGACATAAATTTGAACAATGATGAGATTTGAACTTTTCTTCTTAGTAAAAAGAGTGTTATCTACCATTCCCATTTTATATTCATGTTTAATAAGGAAAGCTTTTAATCTATCATACCAAGCTTTGGGTGCTTGTTTAAGACCATATAAAGCTTTCTTTAATTTATAAACATGATCCGGTTTTTCGAAATCAATGAATCCTGGAGGTTGTGCCACGTATACCTCCTCATTGATAAAACCGTTCAGGAATGCACTTTTTACATCCATTTGGAATAGTTTAAAATCTAAGGCACAAGCATAAGCTAATAATATTCTAATGGACTCAAGTCTAGCAACCGGGGCATAAGTTTCATCATAATCGATGCCCTCTTGTTGGTTGTAGCCTTGAGCAACTAACCTAGCCTTATTTCGAGAAACAATACCGTTCTCGTCTAACTTATTTCTAAATACCCACTTAGTTCCTATGATTGTCATATTCCTAGGTTGAGGAACTAACTCCCAAACGTCGTTAGCAACGAATTGATTTAATTCTTCTTGCATGGCGACTATCCAACTTTCATCTCCTAATGCTTCATTCACATTCTTAGGTTCTATAGTTGATATAAAACAAAAGAAGTTACTTTGGTTTTGGGCTTGTGACCTAAGGGTTCTTTGGTTAAGGTTTCCTATGACATTTTCTAATGGGTGGTTCCTAGATTCCTTAATGTTGATTATTTCATCAACCTCTAAAGTTTCATCCACAATGTCGTTTTCTAGGTTTTTCTTTTCGGTGACCTTAATTGCTTCTTCTTCATCTAAGTCATCATCCACCAAGGGTGATGTCTTAGAGGGTGGAGGAGTTTCATCGAATGTCACGTTAAGTGATTCTTCGACTTTCCTAGTGTGTTTGTTTAGGATGATATAGGCTTTACTATTTTGAGAATAACCTAAAAAGACACCTTCGTATGACTTTGGGTCAAACTTGGTAAGGTAGTCTTTTGTGTTCAAAATGAAGCACTTGCTTCCAAACACTCTAAAATAATCTAGTGTAGGTTTTCTACCTCTTAAGAGTTCATAAGGTGTTTTTCCTAGAATGGCTCTAATGAGAATTCGGTTGAGAATGTATGTTGAAGTATCTACGGCGTTACACCAAAACTTTTGTGGTAACGATTGCTCATTCAACATAGTCCTACTCATTTCTTGAAGTGTCCTATTTTTCCTTTCGACCACGCCATTTGATTGAGGAGTGCGTGGAGCCGAGAAGTTATGTGTAATACCGTTGGTATTGCAAAACTCTCCAAATTGCACCTCATTATCAAATTCTCTACCGTGGTCGGTTCTAATTGACACTATTGAACAACCTAATTGGTTTTGGATTTTCCTACTAAATATTTCGAATTGATCGAAAGCTTCGGTTTTATCCTTAAGAAATCTAGTCCAAGTATACCTAGAGTAGTCATCTACTATGACTAGGGTGTAACGGTTTCCTCCGTAACTCCGTACGGCGGATGGACCGAAGAGATCCATATGGAGAAGTTCTAAGCATCTAGTCGTTGAGACTACATTCTTAGCTTTGTGACTAGCGTGAGCTTGTTTTCCAATTTTGCAAGCATCACAAAAATGTTGATCAAACTTAAGCTTAGGTAAGTTTCTAACTAATTCCTTAGAGGCCAACGATTGAATGAGACGCATATTTGCGTGTCCTAATCTCCTATGCCACAAGGTGGAATTTTCATCAATCGTAGTTAGACAAATTTGATCCTTAGGCTTATTTCCTAATTTCATCACATATAAGCCTTTCTTCCTAATACCTCTACCTATGACTTTACCGTCCTTAGTGATTTCACTATCATGTTCAGAGAAAGTTACTCTACACTTATTGTCACATATTTGTCCTATACTTAGCAAATTAAATCCTAAGTTATCATCATGTTCTATATTATCTATTTTGAGAGAGCCATTAGATATCGTACCTTTGCCAATGATGTTACCGCGAAGATTACTACAAAAAATGGCATTACTTCCATTGTATGCCTTGTAAGTGGAGAAGAGCTTTCGGTTGCCCGTCATATGATTGGAGCATCCGCTATCCTTAATCAATTCGTCGGGCTCCAAGTCGACTCCAAGGCATATTTATTTATATAAGATAATAACTCAAACATTTGGTCCCCAATATCTCATGGGTCCAAAGCTGTTAGTGTCAAACACCCCTTGTATTTGATGCAATTGGTTAGGATGTGAGAATGGAAGACACATTTTCCATGGCATGTAACTTTGATGTGGAAAGTTGTTCCAAGTTACGGGAAAGCCATGAGGTTGGTTTTGTCGACCAACATGTCTTCATGGTTGTGGTGTTTTAGAACGAGGATAATTATTATTAACTTTTCTAGGAGGTGGAGTTTTTGACCTAAAGTTTGGTTTTGAAAATCCAACTCCGGGTTTTGACAATGGCTTATAGAATTGTTTAACTTCATTGTCACAAGCAACAGGAACTTTGGATTTGTTTATAATTATGTGTTTTGGTCTAGGATCCAAAATGGATTTTTGAAAAGACACAGTTTTATCAGATCCAAGCGTTGCTGGTGGTGATCCCATAATTATTTTGGGGGCCACCTGGTCATTTAGGGGGCCGCCCATATTTATGGGACCTCCATCAGAATATGCCTTTTTTTGAGCTTTCACAAATTTTATTTCCTTAGTTCCACTAGATGATGCTTCAAATGAATTAAACCATAAACCTAATTTATCATCGGGGGGTTTTTGATTACTTAACATTTCATTTACGCAATGTGTACTCTTTTCAAATTTGTTTAATCTAATGGATTCTTCTTTGAGCTTTTCATTCTCAATTTTAAGTGCATGACACTTTGCACAATCGAGATCAACTCCCTTGTTTTTCTTGAGTATGGAAAATTTATCTTTTAATTTTCTAAGCTTATTTTCTAGACTATTTCTAGTACCTTTTAACCTTTTGTTCTTAGTGATTATCTTTAGACTCATTTTTCATAATTTATCATATTCATTGTCTAAAGCTAAATCATCAACTGATGAATTTTCATCACTAAAGTAGGAGGATTCAGAACATACCTCACTTGATGCATGAGCTACAAGACACGTTTCATCTTTGACCTTCTCATCATCTTCTTCACCTCTATCACTCTAAGAGCCTCCGACAAAAGCTCTTTGGTTCTTATCTTTCAGTGGTTTTGGACATTCTCCAATAAGATGATTCAGATCGCCGCATCTAAAGCATTTTCTATCACTTTTACTGTTCTTATCATCACGGCTTCTTTAGAACGTCTTTTTGTCGTTCCAAGGTTGCCTCACGAATCTACCTCTTTTTTTAAAGAACTTCTTGAAGTCTCTTACTGCCATGGCGTACTCTTCGTCTTCACTATCAGAAATCGAACACTCTTCATCACTAGATTGTTTCTTAGCCTTTAAAGCAATAGATTTCCTTTTAACTTTTGCTTTGACTATTTTATAATCTTTTTTGATGATCATTTCGTGAACTTTGAGGTTCCCGATAAGTTCATCAAGAGATAGTGATGTTAAGTCTTTTGACTCTTCAATCACCATGACCTTTGCTCTCCATTTAGGATGTGGAGCCCTAAGAAGCTTCTTTACGTAGTTCTTACTAGAATAACCCTCATCAAGAGCTTTAAGACTAGTAATAATAGTATTAAATCTAGCAAAAGCACTATCTATAGATTTGTCTTCAGAAATGGCAAATTGTTCAAATTGTTAATTTCTTTTGCCATGTTACACATGAAAATTCTTCCATATTCTTTTCTTGGCAAAGCATTGTAAATAACCATTTTGGCTTTATTATTTTTCGCAAGTCTCTTTTTGAGATCATCGGTTTGTTTTTCGAAAGGGATTACCTCATCTAATTTGGTTTCTGGATTTTGTACAATAGGTTGAAAATCACCATTGGTAATAACATGCCAAAGACCTAGATCTTTTGATTTAGCATATGTCTCGAATCTATTTTTCTAATAAATAAAACTATCGCTTTCAAAGAGTGGTGGTCATTGCATAGATTGCCCTTCTAGATATTTGTTGGAATCCATAGATCGATCTAAGCTTTAAAATACAGTATATTTTAAAAATCTTGAGTGACCTTGCTTCTGATACCAATTGTGGAAACTAGAAGGGGGGTTGAATAGTTTACACGTTTGTTTTACGGTTTAAAAGTTTACTTTAAAAAATGTATAGATCCGAGTTATATGTTCAATCAAATCACAATATAAACAAGCAATAACTATCTAAACGAAGACTAAATAACAACAATAATAATGTAAAGAGATAAGGAAAGAAACAACCAAACCAAGACACTGAGATTTTATAGTGGTTCGGCTACGAAGCACCTCTTCGCCCTACTCCACTCCCCGAGTATCCGACTCGAGATTTCACTATGTCAACAAGCTCCCTTTAGGCGGAGAAAACCGTTTACACGTCGCTTACGTTATTTTCCGACACTAAGCTAAATGTCGAGTCCTAATCTTAGCTAGAACCAATCTACCACTTCATAAGATATACACACTCACAAGATCTACACTATCAGATCTACATAATATCACATAAATACATAAGATAAATACAATAGAGGTTTGGTACTTAGAATAAAAGAGGAGAGATCACTAATTAACACTTCATTTCTTGACGAATACGAGTGTTCTTCTCTTGCACTTGAATAAGAGGGAAAAGATGAGAAGAAGAGATTAGATCACTTGAAATAAGATATAAGTATGTTAGTGATCAAGAGTTTTAGTGAGAGAAAGAAGGTTTAGAGAGAGAAAGAAAAGACAGAAAAATTTCGTTCAAAGAGGAATATTTTTTTGCTGGGAATGGAGCAGTATTTATAGGCAGGGAATCCCAAAGGTCATCTGGTGGTGGTTTCGGCAGTCCCTTATATATAAGGGGGCCGCCAGGCCTATAAGGGGGCTGCCCCTAGACTCCGCTCCTTTTTTTGTCTTTTTGTGGTGAATGTTGTATCTGTTATGGAACCTTCCATTTTGGGAGGAAATTTTGAATTTCAAATTTTAAGTTTTTAATAAAACTTTTCTTTTAATTATAGAGTTTACTTTAGCTATTGCCTTTTAAAGCAATTTTAATAGTTATCAGTTCGTATGCTTTTTAGCTTATTGTCATTAGTTTAATCTGGGGGGGGGGGGCGGGGGGAGTTTCTTATTCTTATGCCTAGTGCTTATAAGGGTAGTTAAATATCTGTTTTAGCCTATTTCTTATTTCTTGTTTCATGTTTTAGTTAAAGATAGAAAACAGTATAACTAAAAGCTAGCAATACTAACACCAAGTTAGTAACTGTTTAGTTAAAACTGTTAGTACTGCTGAGTTTCTCCTGCTTAACTTAGTTTTAATTTGCTTACCGAATTTGCTATTTAAGTAGTAGTCTAGCTTATTGGTTTGTTCTTTAAGCTTATTTGAGCTTATTTGTGTCTTAGTATAAAAGTTTTAAGTGTTTTCACCAATCCTAGCCTTTATGCGTGTTGTAGCTTATTTTCCTTTCTTTTCTTTTTGTGCATTTGCTCATTAGGTTTAGTGCCCAATCATATCCTTGTCATATTCAAACATCGATTATCAATTCGTCATTCAATTTTCCATTCAAGCCTCGTTGGTAACTTAACGACCCGGAAACACTTATACAAATCCGGTGAATATTGATCTCGTGGATTTTGATCCTTGTTATATGTTTATATTTGTTTATATTTATTTATATATAAAAAGGAGTAAGATTTAGCGAGTCACTACCACTTCTTTTAAAGAACTTCTTGAAGTCTCTTACCGCCATGGCGTACTCTTCCGTCATCACTACCAGAAAGTCCGAACATTCTACATAACTAAATTCTTTCTTAGCCTTTAAAGAAGATAGATATTCTTTCAACTTTTTCTTTAACTATTTCGAACTTCTTGATGATCATTTGTGAACCTTGAGGTTCCCGATAAGTTCATCAAGAGATAGTGACGTTAAGTCTTTTGACTCTTTAATCGTCGTGACCTTTGCTCTCCATTTAGGATGTAGAGCTCTAAGAAACTTCCTTACATAGTTCTTACTAGAATAACCTTCATCAAGAGCTTTAAGACTAGTAATAATAGTATTAAATCTAGCAAAAGCGCTATCTATAATTCTCTTCGAAATGGACAAAAAAATTGTTCATGATTGTTGAACAAAAGGTCGATCTTATTAATCTTTTGACATGCTATTACCTTGAGTGTGATTAATAATGTTTTCCAAAATTCTTTTTCCGTGTTACACATAAAAATTCTTTCATATTCTTTTCTTGGCAAAGCATTGTAAATAATCATTTTTGCTTTATTATTTTTCGCAAGTCTCTTTTTGAGATCATCGGTTTATTTTTCAAAAGGGATAACCTCATCTAATTTGGTTTCTAGATTTTGTACAATAGGTTAAAAATCACCATTGGTAATAACATGCCAAAAATCTAGATCTTTTAATTTAACAAATGTCTCGAATCTATTTTTCCAATAAATAAAATCATATCGCTTTTCATCAAAGTGTTGGTCTTGTGCATAGATTCCCTTCTGATATTTTGTCGGAGATCCATAGATCGAGTCCATCCTTTAAATACAAATATATTTTTAAAATCTTGAGGGACCTTGCTACTGATACCAATTGTGGAAACTAGAAGGGGGATTGAATAGTTTACACGTTTGTTTTACGTTTCAAAATTTTACTTTGAAAAATCTATTGATCCGAGAAAGAAACGACTAAAAAATTCGTGCAAAGAGGAATATTTTTCTGCTAGGAATGGAGCAGTATTTATAGGCAGGGAATCCCAACGGCTCTCTGGGGGCGGTCCCAGCAGTCCCTAATATATAAGGGGGCCGCCAGGTCTATAAGGGGGTCGCCGCCTAGACTCCGCTCCCTTTTTTGTCTTTTTGTGATGAAGGTTGTATCTGGTGTAGAAGCTTCTATTTTGGGAGGAAATTTTCAAATTTTAAGTTTTTAATAAAACTTTTTATTTTAATTAGAAAATATTTATGTAAATGTATTATTGAGAAAAATACTTTTTTGTAGAATTAAAGTGAGGATTTAAGAGAAAAATATTTTTTCTTGATCACTAATCATGCTTAATTAATTTTTGTTCATTACCTTACGATGATCACTAATCTTAAGAAATAACAATTTACATTTAATAATTTTGTAAACGTTTATTTTTATTGTAAACATTTTTACATTTTGTTATTATCAAAATGTTGAGAGGTCGAAAAATATAAATAACGTTTTTAGGCATTATTTGTATTAACATACTATCCTAATCCTAGTAGAACCTTAAAACACAAACTTTATGGTTTTTAACACAAAAAATTTAAAATCAAGATTCTTAGTACAAAAATACTTTCGTACCAAAAAATGACACAAAAAATCAAAATTTTGAGGTTTTTCCAAAGTTTTTCTTGTACAACTACCTAAGACTTAGATGATAGAAGCATAAAAATGTAAACTTTATGGTTTTAAACACACAAAAAATAAAAACTTTCTTGTTGGGTTCGAACCACACGACGCACTAAAACAAGAAAAATAACTATGAAGAAACGCACACAAAACCAAACTAAATCACCCCATGGATCTTGATACCAATTGTAGAGAACATATATTATCTAATCTCGCAATCTAATGACAAAGAAGTAGAGAGAGAAAGTGAAATGATGAACACTTTTAGAGAGAGAAAGAAAGAGAGAAAACTTAGATTATAGAAATGAGAAAGTGAACCAACCAACACCCTCTCTAATTATTGATACTTATTACAACCATACGCCGCACATAGGGATTGATGGCTCCTTTTGTGCTTTGATACCCTTTTACCTATTTAAGGTTCCAAAACTAACTAAGATCTACGAGCTACATATTTTAGGTGTGACCGAGTCTTTTCTTGATTCCTAACACAAACACATAACTGGACACCGTAACAAGCACATCAATTTTGTTTTCAAGTTAATCAGTATGGTCCGATTCGACAACGATCATTTTGCAGCTATTATGGGATACAAAGATCTACAAATAGGGCATATTCTTATTTCATGTGTTTTCTACGTTGAAGGACTTTGTCATAATCTCTTCTCCGTTGGGAAATTTTGTGATTCGGATCTCGAAGTAGCTTTCATAAAACACACATGTTTTGTACGGAACTTGGAAGGTGTTGATCTACTATCGGGATATAGGGGTTTCTAACTTTATACAATACTCAATGGCGGATATAAAGAAAGTCCTTCTCCAATCTGTTTACTCTCCAAAGATTCAAAGACAAAATCTTAGTTATGGCACCATCGACTTTCTCACTTAAACTTCGGTACCATCAATCAGCTTGCAAAACAAGGTCTTGTCAAAGGATTTTCTAAGTTGAAGTATACTAAAGATCATATGTGTTCGGCATGTCAAATAGGGAAAAGTAAGAAAGAATCCCATCCACACAAGCCTGAACCAAGTACAAATGAGAAACTTCAAATGCTGCATATAGATTTGTGCAGACCAATGCGGGTGAAAAGTATAAACGGGAAAAGATATATTCTTGTCATTTCTGATGATTACTCTCATTTTACTTGGGTGAAGTTTTTAAGAACTAAAGACGAGGCTCCAGAATTCATCATTAAAATTTTAAAGCAAGCTTTAGTCAATCTTGATGCTACAGTAAGATATCTTCGCACCGACAACGGCACTGAATTTATCAATTACAGACGACTACGAAATATACAGAAGAGGTTAAATTACTCATAAACATCCACACGACATACCCACAAAAAACATGTAGTTGAAAGGCAGTAACCGTACGTTGTAAGGCTGCAAAGACATGCGTCTTTTTCCAAATCTCTGCTATTTCTATGGGCTGAAGCTGTAGCTACTGCATGTTATACTTAAAACCGCTCCCTTATCCATACCCGGTACAATAAGACTCCATATGAACTGCTCATAGATCGTAAACCTAAACTCAAGTATCTTTACGTTTTTGGTGCTTTATGTTATCCAACAAACGACTTTGAAGATATTGGGAAGCTCCAACCAAAAGCAGATATTGGAATCTTCACGGCTACTCTAAATCCAAAAAAGGCGTACCCGATCTACAACAAAAGGACCAGACAAATAATCAAAACATGTTTGGATGGATTGCCGATAATGGTCACTAACGGATGATTCTTTGTCCATCTTTTGGTGTTGACATGAGGTTGTTGGAAGTTGTGTAGATCGGGTATTTGTCTGGTCCTCTAGATACCATTATCGGCAATCTATCCAAACCTGTTTCGATTAGACGTTAACTTGCTACTGATGCCTTATGGTGCTACTTTCATGCTTTCTTAGTCAAAGAAGAGCCGAAGAGTTATAAAGAATCCATGATCGAATCTAGCTGGATTGAAGCCATGCAAGAAGAGATTCATGAGTTTGAGCGGCTTGAAGTATGGGAATTAGTATCACGATCAGACAAAGTTATGATCATTAACCTAAAGTGGATCTTCAAAGTGAAACTTGATGAATATGGCGGGGTTCTGAAAAACAAGGCTCGATTACTTGCTAAAGGTTATCGCCATGAAAAGGGGATAGATTTCAAAGAGTCATTTGCACCGATTGCGCGTATTGAAGCCATTCGCATTTTCATCGCCTATGCTGCTCACATGAACATGACATTATTCCAAATGGACGTAAAGACTGTTTTTCTTAATGGCATTCTCAAAGAAGAAGTATATGTGAGTCAACCTGTAGGATTCGTTGATGTAGACCATCTGACACATGTTTTCCGTCTAAAAAAGGCATTGTATGGATTGATAGAAGCGCCAAAGGCATGGTACGACTTGCTATCTAAGTTCTTGCTATCTCAACAATTCGTCAAAGGTACAGTGACCAACTTGTTCACAATGGAAGGAAGGAGAGGCACAAGTATATTGGTACAAATCTTATGTTTGATCAACATTATATTTCCTCTACAAATCCTAAGTTTTTGTGATAAATGTTTGCAAATCAAATGAGTAAATGTTTTAAAATGTCCGAAATGGGGAAAAATGACATTTTTCTAGTGAGTTGACACATTTCACAAGTCCTAGAGGCATTTTCATAAATCAATCTAAATATGCTCTTGAGATGCTTTAGAAATATGGTTTAGACCAGTGTGACCTAGTTGACATTCCCATGGTGGAAAGATCAAAACTAGATGCGGATCCAAACAGGACTCTAGTTGACCCAACTTGATATCGAGGTATGGTCAGATCCCTAATGTGACCTCATAGTCGTCGACCCTGACCTAGTGTTTTTGTCGTCACATGTGTGCCCGGTACCAGGTAAAGCCTACCGAAAAGCACCTAACTGCAGTTAAACGGGTCTTTCGGTACCTCAAAAGAACCATTTATATGGGTCTATGGTATCCGAAGGATACCGGATTTGATCTAATGGATTTTGCAAATGCTAACCATGCAGGTTGCCAAGATTCAAGGAAAAGTACATCGGGTAGTGCATAATTTTTAGGTGAAAAGCTAGTAAGATGGTCGTCTAAGAAGCAAAAGTGCACTGCAATATCAACAACTAAAGCTGAATATATCTCCCTGTCCGGTTGCTGTGCACAGATCCTATGGAAGTGGTCTCAGTTAACTGACTACGTATTAGATTACAACAAGATTCCTTTGTACTGCGACTCCCAGAGCGCCATTGCCTTATCTTGCAACACAGTGCAACACTCCAGGACGAAACACATTGTTGTCAGATACCATTTTATCAAGGAACAAGTTGAAAATGAGATTGTTGAACTCTACTTTGTCAAAACTGCTTATCAACTGGCGGATATATTCACTAAAGCACTAGCGAGAGAACGCTTCGAATTTATGGTCAAAAGCCTAGGCATGCAGAGCATTACGCTTGAAGAGCTAAAACATCTTGCATAGTCAGACGCGGATGAATAGTAACTCAGTTTACTACCTCTTGTATCACATGTACTATACGTAGATTAGTTCATAAAAACAAAAACAACAAAAAGATTTTCAGTTTTTAAAAATTTTATAAAAACAAAATATAAAATATAAAATTTCAAAAACAAAATATATAAAAAAAAAAAAAAAAAAAAAAAAAAAAAAAAAAAAAAAAAAAAAAACAAATCTGAAAGTCTAAAACATATTTAAAACATGGTCTCCCTCAATTCTCTTATGGTTTGTTATTAAATTACAGATAGGCAACCTGTCCGTAAAGAAAAGGAAATTGTACACTTCAGTGCAGTTATCCTTAACAACAAAAAGAGAAGTCTTTTTTGTCTTGAGTTTAAAGATTCAAAACATTCCAAGTTTTAAAACTCAATAATATGACTTGTGTATATTTTGCTACACAACTCGAGCTTTCTAAAAAGGAAAATGTACGCAAAAAGTGCATTTTGTCATTAAAAAGAATAATTTTTTTTAACTCGAGCAATTTTTTTTAAAATTTGTTTATCACACATGCTCGAGTTACACAAATTTTTCAAAATGCTAAAAATAAATCTGAATCGGTTTTGTCATTTAAATGGAAAAAGTTTTTCAAGAAATTTCAAACGCTCGAACAAATTCAAGAAATTTTTAAATAGACTACGGTCTTTGTTCGAGGGGGAGAAAGAGCTTTCAACATGAAAATTTCCAAAAATGATCAAAAGAAATCAATTAAATTAATTTCATCATTAGTAAAACAAACCAAGAATAGAACATACTCTAACAAATTCACACACTTTAAAATAGAAAACGGGTATTTGTTTGAGGGGGAGAACATGCTTTCAATTAGTTTTTCAAAAAGTGATTGTGAAAATATTTCGAGAAAAAGTGAGTAAATCACTTAAAGGGTCATTATTTGAGGGGGAGTTAACGAGATTAACTCTGAGACTAAGTTTGCAAAATAGGTTTAAGCTTAAAATTAATTAGTGTAACTTTTATTAGTTAACTATCTTAAGGAACTAAAATTCAAAATAGTTTCATAATTAAGGTGCTAGGGGTAAGAAAAAAGTTTTGGCTTAATTTAATAGAGACCTTAGACACTAGGGACTACTTTTGCCAAAAACCAAAACCCCTCCCTTATAACCTCGCCCCAACCGACCCACCCTCACACACAGCACACTTTACCAAAAAAAATTATCCCTTTCTCTTTTGTTAGAAAGAATCGGCCAAACCCAAAACCAAAACAAAAAAATGTTTTTGATCAAAAGGTAAAACACGAATATTGTTTATAATCATCTCTTTCTCATTAATGATTCAAAGAATTATTATCCTCTTTTTCATAAAACCTTGAAAATCAGATTTTGATTTAGGGTTCATAAATTTAAAAGTGATTAGATGTTATAATTTCTTGAGGGTTTTTGTTAGTAATGATGTTATATAACTAGTGTAAACTCGGTTTTAACAATATTATTGATTTGAATGATCAAATAGGGGTGTTTGTCTCGTAGGGGGGGGGGGTTCCATAAAACCAAACACCAATTTTCGTTTTCTGATCGTCGTGATTAAATGTGTGTATTGGAATGTTAATCTATCACGTTTAATCGTTAAAGGTTTAATCACTAACCTTATATACAAAAAGATTGAATTTTTGTACTAAGTGTTTGATGAAATGTTTGTGAAAAATTTTATGGTTTAAAGTGTTTGAAAACCATAGATTATTGATGCTTGTAACAAGGTTGGAAGACTCGAAAGAAACCACAAAGGTCGGTATCCACCGAACCTTGTGGATCGGTTTCATCATAAACCACCAAACCATATGAATCGGTTTATACTGATGCTCATGGGTCGGTTGGTCCGGCATCACCGAACCACCCCGGTGTGTTTCGGTCTCCACCGAACGACCACCACCATGGGTCGGTTGGTTATTAAACCACCGAAACACCCCATGGCTGGTTGGTTTGTGACCACCAAACCACCACTCGAGCCGAGCCAAATCCCACCGAACCTTTATTGGGTCGGCTTAAGGGCCACCGAACCGCTATTAGGCCAAACCAAAGCCTACGAACCACAATGGGCCAATCTTCTTTTTGGACTAAGTCAAAGCCCATTAAAATATTTAAGCTCATGGTTAGGTTCAAGCCCAATGTCTAGAGAATAAATAACAAAATTCAAAATTTTATATCAAAATGTAAAAGGTTTAAATAATTCAACTAGTTCATATTATTTTAAAAACTTATTTACTTTTTCAAAAGTGTTAACGTTTTTCAAAAACACACAAATGACGAGAATTAATTTTACAATAAGTTTAAAAAAGGATAGTTTTTAAAATTTATACGGATTTTTAAAATATCCGAAAACTTAATCACAAAACTTGAACTTAATATAATCGTTGACTTCGTTTGACCGTGTCTATGGATTTTGACCGTTGACTTTGACTGTGTCGTTGACCGTGACCATTAATCAAGTTTGACTTTCTTAATCCCGTGCCTATTAAGTTCTTTTGATATGAAATTGATTATGTTTCTATATAGAGAAATATATGTTCTATCTGTTATCTGTAAAAATGTCAAAATAGTTTAACAAATATTTTTATATCAAAACTCGCACCAGCAATCTAAGTTGTTAAACAACTTAGTGACCATCCGATTTTGAATATAACAATATTTCGAAATAAACTATATTTCTCATTAAATGTGCTATGTTGGATATGTCTCTCGTAAATCTCACCACAGTGCACTAGGGTATTAATAATAATACTCATGGTCAATCTTCGGATTAACCCCACTAGTGAAGTGGATTACTATTCTAGTACTTGTACTATGTGTGGTATTCCCGAGGCACTTAATCTCGTACGAGATATTTTCCAAAAATAATAGTAAAGATAGTTGTAGATTTTATAACTTATTGCACGAGTTTTTACACATCATTATCTATTGATTTCAAATAACACAATTCCTTTGCAAAATGAATTTCCATAGACAAAAATTTCTTTTGAGTACTACTGTTGAAATAATTAAAACTAAGAGTTACTGATAAATCAAGATGGCTATAGGGCTAGTTGTCCACCTAAAATCTATAAGCATCCCTTTAGCATATCAGTGTATCTTCGGGGATCAAGGTCATTTTATTAAAGGAAAAATCACTCTCATGTGAAACAATCGTTTGACTTTAAGTTTGACACTCGTCTCGCGTTTAACCAAAACGATATATTTTTCACAACTTTTTATCAATAAAACACTAAAAGATTCAAAATTTCAAATATCAAAATGAAAAAAAGTTTTAAATAATTCAAAAAGTTCACAAATTTTAGAGTGTTTGTAAAACATAATAATTTTCAAAAAAATATTAACGTTTTCAAAAATCACAAAAATGAACGAATTATTTAAATGAGTTTAAAATGGATATGATTAATATACGATTTTCAAATATCTCGTAAACTTAATCTCAAAATCTTGAACTTAGAAGATTAGATCGTTGACTTAGTTTGACCATGTCTATGGATTTTGATCATTGACTTTGACTGTTTCGTTGACCGTTTACCAATGACTTTGACAGTTGACCAAGTTTGACTTTCTTAATCCCGTGCTTATTAAGTTCTTTTGATATGAAATTGATTATGTTTCTATAAGAATGAATACATGTTCTATCTGTTATATGTGTTTATGTTTCTTATTAAATGTGTTATATTGGATATATCTCTCATAAATTTCACCACATTACACTAGGGTATTATTTATAATACTCATGGTCGATCTTCAAATTTACCCAACTAGTGAAGTGGATTACTATACTAGTACTTGTACTACATGTGGTATTCCCGAGGCACTTAATCTCGTACGAGATATTTTCCAAAAATAATAGTAATGATGTGTCCAGATTTCATAAACTTTATTGCTACAGATTTTTACACGCCATTATCTATTGATTTTTAAAATAACACAACGCCTTTGCAAATGAAATTTCCAAGACAAAAGTTCTTTTGAGTTTACTTTGAAATAATTTGACTAAGAGTTACTGATAAATCAGGATGGCTATTAGGGTTAGTTATCACCTAAAAGCTGATAATGTATCCCTTTAGCAAATCAGTGTGTCTTCGGGGCTCAAGGTTATTTTACTAAAAGGAAAACTGATTCTCATGCGACCCAATCGTTTTCTAAAAAGTTTTCTTCCATAGAAATGATGCTATTTCTCTAAAGATTGGTTAAGATGAACACTTTTAAAGCATGAGAAAATTGAAAATTCTCGTTCATTCTTCCATCTTTTATCTCGTAGAAATAGTATCCAAGAACTTAATTTTAAGTGAGGATAACTAAAAACATAATGAGAGATAAAAATTGTATGTGAAAAGAAAAGAGCATACGTCTTGTGTCAGCAAAAGCAAGAATAAAGGCACATGAGAAAGAAAATGACATAAGTATGGACAAAAAGAAATGCCGTCTATACAAACAAACAAAGTGAATACAAACAGAAATTGAAAATAAGTGTTTTTAAGTTTGTATTCATGTGAAACTAATAAAAGTTTGAATCTTATTCTCAGAATTCAACATGTCAAGAACAAATTCTTAAGCTAAAATTGTCTCTGAAGAACAGCTGGTTCCACGTGCTAACAGACTTGTCGTCAAAAAGAACAACCAACGTGTCGCTTCAGATTCACATATCACCGATACAATGCTGAGATTTGTTGTTGAAATTTTAAGACACCACAGGCTATACAATCCGGTTTCCTTAACTACAACCATACCGATCATCTACCTACACCAGTTTTGGACAACCATCAATCATAACAAAAACAACCATACATTTACTTTCGAACTAGACAATCACACTTTCACTCTTACACCTGGACTACTCAGAACTGTATTGCAGATGCCTCCACCTGATCCCAACAACACTTACATCCAACCTCCCTCAGAAATTCAAATCCTTGAATTCATAAAGACACTTGGTTATGATGAAGATCCTAAAACAAAGTTGATTGTCGTTTCTAAAATGGTCGCCACAAGACTTCATCAACCATGGATAGCTATTCTGAGTGTACTCAACAGATGTCTTATGGGAAAAGGATCAAACTGGGACACAGTTAGGCTTCCAATACTTCAGATATTATGGGGTATCGTTTACTCTGCCAATTTAGATTTCACATCATTAATTTGGGACGAATTCGAATGGCAAACAGTTAAAAGATCATCCAGACCATCAAAGATGTCTAAGTTGTTGTACACCCACTTCACCAAGCTTATCATTGAATAACTTCTTTCACTTAACAAGAGTATTCCTCACAGATCAGACTCTAAGTTGCACAGTTCACAAGATGATCATCCCATAACCAAATTGTTAAACACAACTAACGGGGACTACAAGTTTGGAATGAAAGTTCCCGATGCTATGATCAGTGATGCAATCAAGAAGAAAGTAGGGTACAAGTATTATATAGCTAAGAAAGTGGAAAATGAGAAAGCTAAAATTGTTGATGAACCAGAAGAGCAACACGTATCTCCAATCAAAAGTGGAAGAGGAAAAGGTTTTATGTGGTATGGTGATCAAGTAGCAAATGTTCCCAATAAACTCAAGAAAGATGATGTGCCAAGGAAAACAAGACCTCTTACTATCGCTAAAGAAGCAGTTGTAGGTAAACTTGTAAACTTCATTAGTATTCAAGAACCGCACTTTCAACGACGTTGAAGGAGTCAATTGACAATTGACAGACAACTAACGAAGCTGTTGCAGATATGTACAATGAGTAGGGACAAAAACTCAAAGGTCCAGTAGTTGAAGATCAAGTAGTTTAGTCATTGTTAGACTTACAGAAAGGATCAAAAGCTAGCATGCTAGAAAGCTTAAGGAAAATGAAGCAACCAGTTGCAGGAGAAGGATCGAGTGCTGCTCATAACAAATACTATTCTTCATCAGATACTGATAGTGATGTAACACTCTACTCTTCAAGTTTAAACAAATAAGAGGAAAATGCTAAGGAAACTGATGATGCTGACAAATCTGATATGGATTTACCTGATGATAATCCACATGGAGATGATGATGATGCAAGGTATGGAGTGTTCATGTATAACAAGTCAACTACAACACCTAATTCTACCTACTCCAGTCCGACGGTTACAAGTTCCTCGCTAGACTTCATTCAGAGCTTGCTAGACGAAACACCTTCATATGAATTGACGGATTTTATGAGTCATCCAGTGTATACTAATGCTCAAACAACCTCAGTGGTGCATAACCCAGAGGGAAATCCTGAGCTAACAAGCTATATATCAGGTGCATCTGAAGTACCACTTGGTACACATGTAGATGTTCTAGCAACAAAAACTTTAATGTAAGAAATGTTCCCAGACGAGAATGCTCATCATATACTATCTCTACTAGTAAAGAAAATTCCCTATCCTATAACATATCCTCAACCAAGCTCACTTAAAGCCAAAGCAAAGAAGCTGATGCAAAATGCGAAAAAATACGAGGAAGTTCGACTTCAAGAAGGCAGTCATAAGAAATTCAAAGAATATGATCAGAAGCTGGAAGCTCTTACAAATTTCAACGTTTCTGAAGCATTTGAAAAAGCCGTCCAAGCAAAAGTTCTGACAAAAATCAAAAAGCTTCTACCTACTCATATCTCAAATGCCATTGCAAATTATGTTAAGACTCGCCTTAACACCTCCGTGCTCAAAGTAATGAAAACCAACCAAATCAATCTCTTCACTCAATCATCCACCTCCACTGATGATCTCTCAAAAATGGCTGAAAGTTAAAGTTGTTAAACCGAATTCACTTGAACAAGTCAAATGACACTCATATAACTCATCAACAACTTTATGAAACCATTTATGAATCCATCATTCTCGATCAAGATGCACTCGATACTCAAGCTGTACAATCATCCTTTTACAAAAGGTCTCACGATAATCAGGATCCTCATAATAATCGTAAGGGGGAGAAAAAGAAGAAACGTCGAAAGGATGTCGGCGAACCTTCTTCCATATCATCAAGGCAAAATAGATCTCCCGTGGTTATAGTACAAGATGATACACCTGCCATGCAACCCCTGGACAAAGAAGATACTCTTATCCAAACACATTCCAACCTAGAATAGTTTCCAAAGAAGTTTCAGGGTCAAGCCAAAAAACACAAGATGGTTTTTTAATTATTCTATGAAACCAACATTGATAGGATAAAATACATATTCTTGGACCATCAACTGATGCCATAGCAAAGAAGTTAAAGAACTGATTCAGAAAACACTACAATAGCATATTTTAAAAGGTGCAGGTTAAACGCTAAAGGGCACTCCAACAATGTTAGGTGAACTCAAATACAGTTTAGTCAACTCAACTCAAAGTAGTAGTGTTATCAGAAGCTTAGTGGAACAGTGATGAAGGAGATATCTCTAAACCAAGATCATTTGAACGACACATGTTGAAAAGTACAGAACCACATCCTTGCTTCTATAACAACGACTACACTTACCTTGTGGATCTCAACACAAAAGAGAAGTACACTACTTCTATCACTAAGCATTATGCTGCGAGATACTACAAAGAAGGTATTAAGGATAGGATCCCTAAAAGATGGAGCAAGGAAGTTTGTCGCTATTACTTTAAAGCTCTTAATGGTATACACCATTGGGAAGAAGATAGAATTGATTTCTTCAAACCAGGAATGAGTGTCGTAACCAAAGGAAACATCTTTTCAGACTTAAGGATCAAATCAGTTGTTTGTATAGATGTCAAGAAGAAATGGGGTTGTGATTTTCTAACATCAATTCTAGTCAGGAAATTCAATGATAAAGAGTGTGAATTCAGCTATGCAGATCTACCTAGACTCAATGTGAATTATGTTGAAGACATGTACTTGCTCCAAGTCTAAGATAAGCTACACCATCTCCCATTGGAATTTGTAAAAGACTTCAACAATGCTCTTCTCATGTTCATTAGAAGAACCGTGATCAAGAACAGGGTAGAAGATATTCAGCTTAGAGTGGAAAGCTATTAGAGAACTCTCAACCTCACCAAACCCACAATGTTCTTTGAAGGAATCGACCAAAGGATACCATTCACTATGACTGCAACGCATTAGGGGGTCGTGTATCTTAACCAATACAACATAAAATCCAGCATGAAGCTAAGTGAAGTGAAGAAGTTTAGTGATGGTACACTTGTGAAGATTAAGGAAATTCTTATTGAAAGGTTGTCAAAGAACAAGATGGGCAGTGGCAACAAAAGGTTGAAGGGAAGAGACTAGACTAACTATAATGTCAAGAGTTTAATAGAGATGCTGAAGAAGATTGATGAGATACTCAGGCATAAAGAGCAACTGTTGGTTCCAGTTCTACACTTCTATAGATCGAATTCCTTAAGCTTGTTTAAGGTTTAGTTATATTAGATAAATCTAACACAACTATAGTAGAAACTTTATGTGAATGTATTAAAGATTATGCGGAATCTAATCTTTAATAAGAAGAATTTTCAATGGAACAGTAAAACACAATGAATTCAACAAAACATAAAAGCTCCAATATTATTAAGCAAATAATACGAATACTCTCAAAGTATTAGGGTTACAAAGACCTTGAAGCTATGATAATTCTATGAATGACTCATTTTGTTTTGATACTCTATGAAAACTATATCAATCTCTATGCCCTAGGACCTCCTTTTATACACCAAGGAGTCCTAGTCGATTTACAATATATTCCTAAGACTTAGAATATTCTCTATGATCTATTCTATAAATAACTAATACTTATCACGTAAGTAATCTTGATCTCCAAACAATCTTTATCCTTTCTTCTATCTTTATCCTTTCTCTGACAGTAGAAACTCTTTCAGCAGTCTTAATCTTTGAGCAGTTGTAACTTTTGTACTAGCAGCATTAACTTTTAACACCAGCAGTAGAAACTTATACACCAGCAGCATTAATTGTGTACAAGCACTAGTAACTACTTAGAATATTTTCTTTAATCTTCACCAGCAGTACTAACTTTACACTAGCAGTACTAATATATACTAGCAGTAGTAACTGTGAGCTAGCAGTACTAACTTTATACTACCAGCACTAACTACTTAGCATATTTTTCATTAAAGTTAATGAACAACACTAACTTTAGCTTATCAGCAGTAACACAAACCTTAATAGCAGTAACTCTAAGATCATCATGAAGTCTTTTAATCCTAACAATACTTCCCTAAACTTGATATTCTTCTTCAAAAATCTCAAGTTTCTTCATTAAAAGCTTCATTAATCACCAGGAGGATGCTTCCAAACACTTCATTGATTCTTAAGTTGTTTTGTGAGAAGTTTAAGAAGCTGATATGCCATTTCACTAAAATGATCAGCCTGAAGCTTCTTGTTTAACATATCAGTAATTGTAGATGGTGTAAGGGGATATCTCTTCCCTACCAACATATGAATGTACACATTTTGCTTCCTTAATGAATGAACTCTACAAGAATCATATAGCTTCCAATCCAATACACTGTAATTATCTTGATTCTTCCATACTTGATCTTCAACATGTGGTTCAAACATTGTCTTTAAATCTCCCCACATAATCAAATCTAAGTCCTCCACTGGTCTTCTTAATCCATATTTAGCTTTTACCAGCTTGTACAAATCTTCTAAGTCTTCCCTGCTAAAACTATTAAGCATTTGACTAAAGACTCTGTACATTTGTGACTTTTCATCAGCTCTTATTATTTGATAATAGCTTTTCTTTCCTTCTTTGTGGATCTTCCAGTCAACAATAGTTGGAGGCTTAGTAGCTAAAGGTACATCATCAATTGCAACCTCTTCTTCATCTGGAACGACTTCCATTAGACTTTGAAGCTCTACTGTTTCTTTATCTTCATCCACCTTCTGCTTCTTTGCATTCTCTTGTTCTAGCTCATCTCCTGCTCTCTTTGAACTGCTCTCTTGTGCTATCTCTGCTTCAGCTTTCTTTGAATTCTCTTCCAGCTCTGTTTCTGCCTTCTTGGAACTCTCTTCTACCAACTCAGTTCTGTAGTCAACAAAGGTATTCACCCTTTTCATTGCTTTGTCAAACAATTCTTGAATATTGGCAAAGGACTTGTTCTTCAAATTTTTGGGCTTCCATCCTTCCATGTTTTTCAGATAAGTACACATGATACTCCTTTGTTGAGCTCTTGTTGGTGGTCTGTTCCTCTTCTCTTCTGCTCTCTTAGCTGCAAAATGTTTTCTTCTTTGCTCTAAGAATTGTACAAACAATCTTGCCTTTTCTTCATCAGTCAATTCTTCTTGCTCTTGAGCTTGCAGTCTTTGAGCCAACTGATAATCAGCTTCAATTTTAGCCTGAACATCATCCCAAGCTATGTTGGCTTCTTTAGTTTGATGAGCTTTTTCTCTGGTAAGTCTTTCTTCTTCTTCTTCTTCAGCTTGTAGCTTGAAGGCAAGTTCTTCATCAAGTCTCATTTGTTCAAGCCTCTTCATAGGCTTTACTTGTTCCACCACAGGCTCTTCAATCATAATCCCTTTGCCTTTGTCCTGTGGAGATTTTGGTACAGATATTATTGTTGTAGGTGTTGTTGTAGTTGTACCCTGCTTTGGTTCTTGTATCACAACCTTAACAGCCTTGGGTTTTGCACTCTTCAACTCTGCCAGTGCTTGAGCCAAAGTAATTTCAACATCAGTTATTGTAGCAGTTGTTGTAGTTGTAGTTGTAGCAGCACTAACTGTATCTGGAATTGTACTAGCAGTACTAACTGTTATAGCAGCAGCATTAATTGTTTCTTTAGCAGTACTAACCAACTTAGCCTTTTCAATAACAGCAGTAAATTGTTCAACCACACTTCTTGTTTCCTCAACAGTTTTAACAACATCTACATTGTTAGCAATCACCTCATCACCATCTAAGTCATTAACACTAAACATATCTTCATCAGTGTGAACATTGACCAAGTAAATGTCTTTATTAGCATCAATATCAGCTATCCTCCCCTGTTTAGATACATCCTCTTCACCCAAACCTTCATCTTTAGAGGATTCTACCCTTCTTGATGAACCAACTCTGTATATTCTTTTAAGCCCATGAGTTCTTGACTTATTCCTCCTCTTTAGATTCTTGACTCTCCTTTTCAAACTTGCAATCTCATTAGCTTGAGTGGTCTTTATAGTGTCCAAATTAAGAACCCTTTGTTGTAAATTTATACATAGTTCCATCAATTCATTAAGTTTTAGACTATCCTCACCACTTCGAAGTGTGTTACCTCTAGCGAGCAGTGGATCATTGGATGTTTTAGATACATTCTCAAACCTAGTTTGAGCAATAGTATCCCCCATGGTATCTTGGCATCTAGGACCACCACTTGAAGTAGTTCCTTGGGAACCAGCTTCATTAGGTGTTGCCTTGGATTGGGTCGTATTGATGTTACCCCTATCCTGCTCTGCATCTAAGCTAGTATCATTAGTGGCAGCCTTCTCCAAATTGTCATCCATTTCCTCATTGACAGCCTCATCTGCTATATTGTCTGTAGGACCACTAGACTGAGGTATCTCAGTGTCCTTTCTCTTTGGCTTTCTAGGTCTTTGTTTCTTTTGAGGTTGAGATATTGATGGTTGAATAAAAGTGGGTGTGTGATGGGGATCAGTAGGATTTGCTGAACCTTCACCCATTTTTTCTTGAACTTGTAGCACCATTGTTTGGAATAATGGTGTTTCCTTTACAAAAAAAACTTTTCCCACCCTTCTCATATTTCCAAAAATCTTCTTAGTGTAAGAGGGTGCAATATATATCCTCTTATGATTTGACATCCCTTCAAGTTGTTGATCCAAAAAGACTTGCACAAACC